>JANHFK010007124.1:211435-226794 GCA_036250565.1 Sibynophis collaris
CAGCTGTCTGCAAGGAATATAAATCCTGCCATTCCCCACTATCCTGTCAGAGCTGAAGAAGCTTCTTGGATGAGAAGTGAAATGTCTTCTAAAGAAAAAACAAGTAAGTCCAGTTGCCTCCTGAAAAAGCACCTTTGGATTACAAGTAAGTACAAAACAAGCATAACTTGGAGAATAAATAATTCAAAAATGCTTTTCCAAGCATTTTAACCAAAGCCTGTGTATCCCAATATTTATTTTGTATATAATACCTCATTTTTTTATCTGCACTATTTGCACAATTTCCTGCATGACATATATTTGTGACAATATAAATATCTAGGGTCATTAGGTTTAAGGCTATTCTTCTACAATTGGCTAAATATCAAATAAAATCTAGCAGTAATATGGTATCTGTCCTATAAAACAATGATCTAAGCACAATTCACTATTTGCATGGCGTGAGCTTAAATGGACTTCAGAGGATGGTAGAGGACAGGGTGTCCTGGAGGAACGTTGTTCATGGGGTTGCGATGAGTAGGACACGACTTCGCAACTAACAACAACAAGAAGATTAATTTAGATATTTGAGTAGGCAACTAAGTCAAATGTTTAAGGTTGAAAACGTATTTAGTAAAATGTTATCTACTGGACTTAGGCTACCTCTGCTTAGTGGAGTGAAATCATTGTGGGGGAAATCATGCATAGCGGTAATACCAAGGTATTCTTTTCCTTCCTTTCATTTCAATATGCACATAACTAAGAATTTATATGTCTGTATGTGTAAACCTGACTCTGTTGAGACATTACTATGTTATATTCAGATTGTATAGAATTTATATTGTTTGGATAAGCACATTTTGCACGATGATGTAATATGAAAAAGTAGGTCACAGATGGGAGCACCTTTAGGATATACAGAAAAACATAGATAGTATGTAACCTTGAGCAATCCATGATGCAGATGACATGCTGTTATAAACTATACTGAGCTGCATCAATCTGTTCCCATTTGATTACACTACTGAACAAGCAAGTGGGGATCAATGGTTTTCCTTATTAAGGACTGCTCCTATTGACAATATATCTAATCTCAAAATTATTCAATATCTTCATCTTCAATTATTTAAGGCCTTCTGCTTCAAAACTATAATAATGATTGAGTTCAACACAAACTACCTGCTGAAATTATCCTCCATTCTCCATTCTCCAAACAATCATATACATACATGCAAAAAATTGCAAAACTACCCATTGAGCCAACGCAGAATTGGTGATGCTACACTTCCATCTTCAAAAATAGAAGGATCAAAACAAAATGTGTTTTAACTGTGTTACATCAATCGTGTAATTAGATGCAAAGTTTTCATGTGTGTTCAGTTTTTCTTCATCCATAACTGAAATACTGTAGAAGAAATTATTTTAGCCCAAACAATACAATGGTCTGTTTTCCAACCATTCTGATCCTTTTAAAATCAGTGACCCATACAGATAAAAAAACAACAACAGCAGCATTTTTAGTACTAATACACTCAGTAATCCTAGACCTATGATTAACTGTAGCTCACTTATAAGTTGTTCTGGTTTTATTTGGTTAGAACTGCAATATTATAGTTATTACATTACTATATTGTTACAGTAGTGTGGAAAAGACAACTAAAAGACATTTTTAAGCACTGAATTCTTGAGGCATGCCTTTTAATGAGGTGCAGAGAGAATAGTATTCCTGCACATCTGCTGATGGAGGGTCAAAATGAGCATGAGCCATTTATTATGTATGCTGGAACACAGCTTTCTCATTTGTTTTCGTGAGTGAATCCCCAATGTATCTGCATTTTAAAAAATATTGATGAGCGAAATAGTAGTAGAACAACTAATTTAAGTGGCTGATGCTGACCAGCCATCTTAGTGTTATGTAGGACAGCAAAAAAGAGCAAATAAATATTTCAACCTGCAGCCCTGTTGACTAACACTTCCCACACCATTCCACAAAGATTAAGCAATACATCTCTTGGAACCTATTTCTAATTTCAGATATGTTCCATATGCTGTTTTAGAAAGCAACAGACTGTGATCTTCTGATATGACTCTCAAGTGATTTTCAGTAGATTGGTAAGGGTTACCTGTTCCCAACTGCTAAATATTCTTCTACCTAAAGTAGGATGCAGAAATCAAAACTTGTGTAATCAGATGTGAATTTGTATGCAGAAGGACTGAGAGCCCAATCTCCTGAAGATAAATGCCTAATTCAGAAAGTGCAGACAAACCATTTCTTCTTTAACATTAGGTTAATCAGTGTCTCACACCTTACTGACTGGGCTTGCACAGCATCTTAGGCTAAAACTTTATTGTCTCTTGTTTAGTATGTCATGCAAGGCGAGTCAGTTAATGGTTCAGTGTGTTTTGTGGTAAGGATTATGTGAGTTTAAGTGGAAAACCCTGTTAGTGTATGGCAGCCCAACATATTTTATTAAAAGGAATAAGGTTATATGAATTATACTTGTAGCTCAACATGTGTATGCTTTTTAATAAAATGTGTTGATCGGAAAATGTCCTATTAGATTCCTTGAGCGTTTATAAATCATTGTTTATTGCTTAGCACTCTCTATAACTATTACAGATCTGTTGTTTATGGGAGAAAACTTTCAAGTATTGAGCTCCTAACATGAACAGGACAAACAGCAAGGCTGTGCTATGTCTAAGAACTATTGGCGTCTATTTAGTTGAAATCCCAGGTACAACTTTCCTTCTAGAGTCTATCATGTGAAGGCATATGATTTACATACATTGGACTAAAGGCAAAGGGAGACCCCACTGTTTTGGAGACTATCAAATGAGAAGGTTGGGAGACATTTCATCGTGCTTTATTCTAATAGTGAAGCAGTGTGTCAAGACTAAGCAAGTATGCTCCCAGTTTTCTACTTAGCACTCAGCTATGCTATTGAAACAGGTGAAGTATAAACACTTTGCAGGGACTTTATAAAGTGCTCAACTTTTGGCACAAAATCATGGAAAAGAACATTGGAGCAATGTTAAGGATGGGAATCATAAGGTAAAGGTAAAGGTGTCCCTGAGAGTTTTATTCCGCTAGTTGTAGCCAATTTCAGGGGGCAGTGCTCATCTCCATTTCTGTAAGTCATTGAGCCAGTGTTGTCCAACGACAATCCTGCAGTCATGTGGCCAGCATATCACGTCACAGCACAGAGTTTATGGTGCGGACAACAAACACTACTAGCTTTTCCCACCAAAGTGGTACCTATTTATCTACTTGAATTTTAGATGCATTCAAACTGCTAGATTGGCAGGAGTTGAGACAAGTGACAGGAGCTCACTCAGTCATGTGGTGGTAGTACTTGAATGACCTGAAAATAGACGTCGTCTTGGAATCTATTAAGCCAATGAGCCACCTGGCCTGTTAGGAATCATAAAGCTCTTTCAGCAACCTTGGATCTCGAGCTTGGTGGAGAGATTATACAGACTTAAACAAGAAATTCCAGAGAACTGCTTGATGACTGGGATGGATAAACTTTTGGAGCAGTTGAAAAGGGTCTGTTTATTGGATCTGACTGGTGTGTAGACAAGTGTTCCTGAAATAACAAGATCCAGGAATCTTCTAGCAGCATCACTCCACAAGGCCTATAAAACGTTAAATATTTTATTTTGGGGGTTAGAGATCTTCCCTGCCATCTTCCAAAGGCTGTAAATCAAATTCTCAGGGGCCAAGAGCAGTTCCCCAAACTTTCTGGCTTTGCGGACTGGTTGGGGAAGAGGGGATGGTTCTGCGTGAGCTTATGCAAGTGGAGATGTTCTGTGTGAACTCGTGCAAGTGGGGATCACACACATGCATGCACTCGCTCAATTCCGATTTCAAAGGGCCTGAGGCTCGGTAGTGAGCCACAGCCTGGGGGTTGGGGACAAAAAGGGGAAAATAAAGGAGCAAAGCCAGATGTCCATTTCCCCCCCATTCTTTAAATTCTGAATGATAGGGTAGAGGTAAGGCGGAAGATAATGTGCTGCACCTTAAGAGAAGGAAGTTACAGAATATGGGTACTGCTCAGAGGTCAGAATGTCAACTCAATCTCTGCTCCCCATGAAAGGCATAAAATCCAACAATAATTCCATAAAAGTATAGAAGCCAATAAGATGTATACTTCTGAAGATGCTGACTGGATTACAAAAGCTGGAATTAAGAAGCATACTGTTTTATCAGGCAAAACAAAAATGAGTTGTTTGAGCAGTCAAAATCTACTGACCCTAGAAGAGCATATCATCTAATCAAAGTGATACCCATGAGATCTTTCTTGGGGCCAGTGCCCCAGTAGTGAAGTACAAATTCCCTAAATATATATAGGTAGAAACATACTTGTTCAATTATAAACAATATGAGGTATTTGGTATTTGTTTCCCTATGTGGGAAATGCAACCTCTGCTAAACCTGTCATGTTAATTAAAAATTGAAATCGACATCTTCAGCAGTCCACCTACTTCAATTTACCTGATATTTTTATAGGCTAAATGCTGCCACATCAATCATCCTGGTTTTTTTTTGATTGACTAAAGTTATTGCTATCCTGAGAGGCAATTGACTTGATTATACTATTCCAGTAGCAGTTTTTGAAGGTCCTTACTAAGAGCATCTATTGGAATTGATGTCTATACCATTCCATAACCTGTCTTGAGAGAAAGGCATTCCCAGAGGACATTTAGAGTTTTTTGAGATAACATCAAAATCACAACTGGTCAAAAGCCAGATTGCTGGTGTTGTCCACCCTGCCAAATTTCCAAGCTGAATTTAAAGTGTGGGTCATTACTTATGAAGCCCCAGATTATGCAGCATCAGGTTACACCAGGCATCACTTTGCTGTAGCTGAATTTGCCCAAGACCTACTCTATTCAGTAAGAACAAATGTAACCAGTAGGTACTGAACCTATTCAGTAATCTGTTGCATGGGAGAAGACTATCAAAAGGAAAAAAAGTATTTGTCAAAGATATCCCCGTGTGTCTGGGCTCTACCCATGCCCACTATTAATCTCCTAGTGGTCCTCCATAAAGAGGGAAAAGTTATACATCCTGGCATAGGCACAGAATTCAGGTTTTCATTCTACTCTCATAACAGGATAGTTTTAATGTGGCAAGTAAAAATATCACAATTTTATGTGGAGAAATCTAAAAAAAAGGAAGAAAATCTAGTCCAAAGAGCAAAACTTTCAACGACATAATGATTTTTTTACAAAAGATCACCGTCTTGCATGAAAACACACAAAATGTGAATTTTTACTCTGATGAACTCGGTGGAATGTAGTTGCATATAAACAAAAAGAGGTGCTCTATTAAAAAAGACATATTTGAGACAAATATGTTATGTATACAATGTTTTGACCTCTTTTAAACTATGCCATTGCAAAACTTTAAATTGTCGTAGTTTACTTCCTATTGATTTTAGCCTAATTAACAGAAACTAGCCCAACTTGGCGATATTAAAACTAGACCTCATTTATTCAGGGGAAGATCTCGGAGAAAAAACCGTATTTTTTTCCTCCAGGCTTTCCACAATTCTGTATACCACAGCCTTATGTGAATCATGTCTATTTTCAAATCCAAAAAGAAAGTCTTGTTCTTCATCCTTAAACTTTATGTGCTTGTACAAACAACAGGACAAGAAGCTATTATGTATCATGCTTTTAATACAAACTTAAAAAAATCTGGAACAATAGAAACTGTACAGATTTGATCAACCTTTGTTGTTTTTAACTAAATCTTTAGACATGCCAATGTCCTGTTCCAAAATATTGCACAACATTCTGAATACAAAACGCTGATTGTATTCCTCCTTTGCTAGAGAAAAAAAGAAAACAGAACCCCACCCCCTCTGAATCCCTACTCAATGGCCCTCTGCCTGTAAAAAACAAAACAAAAACAAGAAAACCAAAGAGACGAACAAGAACAGCATGGACCTCTGCATTAAAAAACATACATAATTATGTCCTCTTTGTGTTCATCCGTCCACTTTAGATCACATGTTGTTGATTCACTCTTCAAAAAGGGTCAGGAAGGAGGGAAACAAGGGGGAAAGGAGCTTTCACTGCTGCTTTTTTAAAATTTTCCTGAAAAAATATTTTTCTCTCCTCTAAGAAAAAATTTTGAAAAGAAAAGTTTCATTTTGTACGTTAGAAATATACATATATTATATATACCTCTTACATTTTACAAATGTAGCAAATTATTCAATATAAACAGACAACAAAAAATTAACACAAACCCATAAAAATAAAAGTTAAAAAAAATTCTTTTTTTTTCTTCCTATGAAACCAGGTAAATTAGTGCAGGTCTTAAAAATAAAATTGAAGCCAAACATCTAACTCTTGAGACAAGAAGACCGAAAAAGAGGCCGTGAGTTTCATTGTTGTCAGCACTGGAAATGCTTCTGAAGCACAGTTATGTGTTCATTATGTGTTCCTTTAGGAAATAGAGGTTGGTCCCTCCCCCTTTCTTCCTTGTGCATGTAGACTTCTTTTCCAAAAGCAAGAGTATAATAAAGCAGTGTCAAACATTGCAGTGTCAAACATCGCAAATTGCAGGTGCTAAGTGAGACTTCCTCCCTATTATTCTAAACCTTAGAAGGGTATGCATATAGTCCCTAAAGGTGGGTTTGTGGCATCCTTCTCTGCTATAGGAATAAATTAACAGAGGAGATTATGTTGGGTGGATAGTCTCTACCAGGGAGGAAGATGTGGTTCAAGTCCAGTGTAATAACTAGGCAGTCTACATTACAATACACTCCACAGGGGCAAGTGAGTGGCAGTGGTACTTTTAGGGGAAAGCATGAACAAGCGTAAAGCTGAACAGTTTGTAATAGTCTTGTTCAGGTTTAAAGTTTCAGCCCTATGCAGTTTTACATTTTCATTACTGTGTACTTTCCCTCTTCATCCACTGAGTGCATCAGAAAACAGGCAGAGTGCTCAATATACTTTTAGTGTCTTCTTTCCTCGTCCCATGAAAGGGGAGGAAACAAAGAAAGGACTCACTTTAGGGACATATTAAAATATCCTACAGATCAATCCCACAATGTGCCTAGGCAGGAAACATTTCCCATAACTACACCCATGATATTGAACACATTAAAAATAGCTATCCTTCTCTGGAGGACAGGTGCATCTGGAGGTTAAGGCTCTTTTATATTCTAGCAAGGAATCCTTAATTTAAGTTGAGGGAGTGGGGAAGGGAAACTTAAAAGGTCAAGCTCTAGAAGAACATACTTTAGCTTATCTATTTGACAAGACTTTGCCAGAGAAGTTGCAGAAGCAAGATTTAATACAACCTAAACTGAGCTATAGAAGAGAGCATAAAGTGGAGGATGTAAAACTGCCTAAATAGGATACCAGTCAGTTTCCTCTTCCTATCTTCAATGCTCACTTAT
Organism: Sibynophis collaris; assembly: GCA_036250565.1. Classification (NCBI taxonomy): domain Eukaryota; kingdom Metazoa; phylum Chordata; class Lepidosauria; order Squamata; family Sibynophiidae; genus Sibynophis; species Sibynophis collaris. Next base: position 218,833 of record JANHFK010007124.1, read on the forward strand.
TTAACTCCTTAAAAAGATTGCTTATTTACTACCATAGCTAGGTCAATTCTGGGACTCATAATCATTCCATAAGGCATAGATGGGGAAAGTTTCCTATTCTAAGGCAAATTCTGTCAATTGGTTTGCAAAAAACTCAACATTAGAAGGCCACTATTGTCTATTTCTTCCTGGCATCCTCTCCCGCTGGAAAAAGGAGAAATAAAGAATACAATTGGGATTGCTAACTCACCAACAATAAGGAAGGACAGACTCTATATTTCTATCAGTGAACACTTTCTTCACATTCAAATCACTTGGATATTCTATGGCAAGCCCACTTCATCCCTGATGCAGAGCCTTGAGATGGAACAACTTCAAGCTGGAACAGGTATGTGAGGTGCTCTTCTATACAAGAATACCTGATTCCTTTCCAATGAAAAATGTAACATTTTTGGTCAAAAGTCCTAGGAGATGTGAAATTCAAAGTGCAAATCCTCTTACCATCCATCCAGAGAATAGCCTACACAATAACTCCTTCATCCCTGTCAAAAGTAGTGCTTATAATATTTGAAAGTAGGAGAACCATCTTTTCTATGAGAACTAGTAACCAAATGATCAGCTACCAATCAGAAGAGCATAGAACCTTGCAAAATTTCCAACTGATTAATCCAGAGAAACATCAACAGATGTTGCTCAGGCACAAAACACCAAACAAACCAACATTCACCCTTACTCTTGAATGAGTGCAATATACAAGGATAATTCTTTTTCACAGGTCAAGAAGAATTTTCATATAGAGCTCTATTTATTTGTCATATTATTAGCAAATGGGACTGAGCTTCCCTAAAATCCACCACAATCTAGCTTTTAAGAAGACTAGAGAAGAAAAGAAGCTTGTAGGAAGCATGAGGCAAAATACTGTCCCAGGTGTCACATTATCCTCTAGATAGAAGAATTTCCAGGGAAATAATATTTTCACTGCAAGACCCTGTCATCACCAGTTAGCATAAGATAAACTTTGTTTTCTGTTCTAGGATTATAAAATCTGAGAGTTCTAAGAAATTTAACTAATTTATCCCACCATCTATGCCGCTCATATATATACGAAAACAAACCACAAGTCTCCCCGGGAAGTGCTTGAGATGTTACACAACCAGAGGTATTTAATCATTTCCCATCCCTATCCTAGGCCACCTGAAAAACTGAGAAAATTCAAGACATCTGAGTATGAAGAACAAGACAGCACCTGAACAAGGCCATCCTTACAGCAAGCATATTTGAAGACCAGTTCCAATGAGCAGCATGGGAGATTAAATAAAGTAACTCTGGTTCCAACCACTGCTGGGCCAAGAAGGATAGCCTCTTTCATTAAACATACAACAATAGGTAGGAAAGAGCACAGAATACAAGTTTTAAAAAGAATCAGTGCTTCAGCAGCGCTCCCTGGCATGACACAAGAAGTTTCATCTCTTTCCAAGAAGTTATATTTATAAGATTTCAAATATTTCTTAATTATTTTTCTCTCAGGGTTTTTTTTTTTTGGAAGTGGTTTTCCCCAGAATACTCATATGATGGTCAGTTGGCCAAAACTACTGGCTGGAACGACTGATTGGGATACTGCATGGCATTCAGATTGTAGCTGAGTCCTTCCACAAAGGGTGTCTTCTCCAGAAAAAGGCTGTTGGTGCTTCCACCAAAAACCTGAGCCATGTCAAAGCTGCTGCCACTACTGGCACTGAACTGTGATGCAGGAGGAATGCCACCAGCCTGGGTTTCAGTGGCTACGCTATCAAAGAAGAGGCTGCTGGCTCCTGGTGATCCACCATTGTAAACAAACTCCTTGGCATTGGGGGAGAGTTGAGACTGAGGGGCTGGGCTGCCCCCGATGAAGTTCAGAGAATGCATAGACAGGGAAAGGCCTTTGTGCTTCAGCAGGCTATTGGTGGGTGAATGGACCAAACGTTGTGGCTGCTGTGGAACCCCTGTACCGTTAGCGTTTGCTCCAGCTCCTCCACCTTTCTTCATCTTAGTTGAGCCAAACTTTGTGGCAGCAAATGTAGCAGTGGTAAAAGTAATTGGCTGAGCAGATCGTGGGATGAATGTAGGGCTAGGTGACTGACCAAAAGATGGTGATGGAGAATTAGACAAGGAATTGTCTTGGCTTCCAATAGGTACAAACACCTGTGCATCAGGATTGAAACTGCTCTTGATCTCCTTGTCCAACTCAGCTGCACTGCAGCCTTCACTGTCATCCAGATAGAGGACCTTGACTGACCCTTTCTCACCAATTTGGTAAGAAACCTCAAAGGGATCAATCCAAACACTGAGTTCTTCAGGGACATTGGCTCGCACATCCTCTACAGCAAGTCCACTCCGCTTGGCTGCCATTTCCACTACGGGGTCCACAGTTTCTCCAATGTGAACACAACGGTAGCCAGAACCTTTCAGAGGTTTCTCTGGATACCAGTGACCTTCATATTTCTTTTTTAGCAGCCTCTCTAGCTCTTCACCAAACAGGTCAGCTCGCCTCCGTGGAAGCTTGTTGTACAGATACGAGATGATGAAGTTCAGAGCAACTTTGATCTCTAGATGCATACTCCCTTTACAGCAAGCAAATTAGGGCAGTATATTAAAAATAGACAAAGGATACAACCATAAATGGATTTTGGCTCCAAACAATCCTGGAAAAAGAGAAAAGAAAAAAAAAGAGTAAGTATGGTATATTTAATATTATGGCAGAGCAATAGTTCTGTTTTAAAACAGTTCAAAAATTAGCTAAAGCAATAGCTATGTATTAAATTGTATGTAATTTCAGAGCAATTGTTATGGTGGACAAATCAAATTCTTACATGGGATTTAAGATACTAAGGATTTGATTTTCCAATCTAATATACAGCTTTATTTAAATAATGTTATAGATTTTTTGAACTGGGACATAAAAGTGATTTAGAAACCAGAAAGTAAGTACTATTGTCTTGAGTGTATAAACTGTACTATAATTTTTCCCCCTATTGGGTTATCTCCAAAGTTATGTTAATAAAAAAAATCAAGTAACTTTTTCTCATGTGCCAAGTGTTATTTATCTGAGATTTTGAAGGCCAGGGTATCTGTAAAAGAATAAAATGTGCTGATTATAATATATAATATTGCCCTGTCTTCTAATAGAAATTTAACATAGCACAGCATACTCAGTAAATTTTAGAGTGTTTGCACATTACATACATGCAAATCTATATATTTACATATGCATGAGAAAATATATAATGTTACTATACCAAAAAGAGCGTTTTTAAGTGATTTAGTTCAAATCTATAATCCATTGGCTAAGCATTCATCATAATTTTGATGACTTGTTTTCTACAACATTAATTGTATTGTTTTACTTCATTTGAACACAATCCAGTTTATCTGTGTATTTCTTAAAATGCAGCTCCAAAAAATATATGCAAGTCTTCCAAGTAAGAGCTGATTTGAACAGAAAAGAATTAGGAATGCTGTTTCTCATGATCTGAAAACTATAGCTCTAGTCATGTAATCACTGTTAAATGTAAGCCGCCCAGAGTCAAAGAGAGCGAGTGGGTGGCGATATAAATCTTCTAAATAAATAACTCAATCTGGATCTAATTATTGCTTCCAAGAAATATGTATCTTAGCCTATATACATGGTATATTTGGTCTACATTTATTTACTACATTGTACACTGCCCAGAGCCTGTCTGAGAAATGAGCAGTTAAGAAATAATATAAATAAATACTGCTTAATTTCATTTTGTAAGTTTTTACTCAATTTCTTTTTCTTCAAAATATCGTGGAAACATTGTTTTATAACAATAAAACATTAAACTTGTATGTCACGACACCCACTGATCTCTCTCTCTCTCGTTTGTGTGTCTGTCTGTCTGTCTGTCTAGATACTTGGTATCTTCAGACACTCACAGTATTTAACATTGGAACAGTATGTTCTGTACACATACAAATGATATAAATAAGAACATTTACCATAACCACCCAATTTATGTATGTTGATGTGTTGATAGACCTACCATCTGAATTTCTGATACTAAATATAACAGTCAGTTACATTTAAATTTCATTTTAAGCTACTAGATATAGCAGTTCAATACATTGAAGGAGATAAATTGAGAAGCAAATTATGATGCCTCCCATCTCTGTTGTTCTAATAGAAAACAATTAAATATTTGATACATTCTTTCCTTAGCATCATTTCATATGAATAAAAAATAATATTGGAGAGGAATTAATAAGTACCTACTGGCCCCAGGAATGTTCAATTAAACTGTCACTTGTAAAGATGCTTTTAATGGTTTCTATGTGGCATGCATACTAGTTTTAAAAAACCTTAACCAAACATCTCTTCTTTTAGGGGGGGTTACACTACCAAATGATTTGCTGTCTCTCTCAATACTTCAATCCACATTGTTTTGCTCTATCCAATAATACTCTTAAGCGCCTAGAAAAGATATTTAAGATTATTTAAATTGAGCATTGTATGTATCATCAATTTACCTGCAATGTAACAGATCCAGTTTTTAATTGACACCTTAGTCAACAGCCTGCTTTGGGTCCATAAAATATTCAAAAAATGAATACTAGAGTTGAATTTCAATGATGCACTACAAAATGTGGTGGTTTATGGCAAGTATTTCTTCTGATAAACTATTTGGTATTCAGAAGCTAGAAGCCCACTGGAAACCTGGGTCTAGAACAGCATTCCATTGAAGAACAGGAAAAAAAATCATATTTTTTCACTCATATCCTCGTTCCTAGACATCTGTGCCAGCATCTCTGCCATTTATAATTGCAACTGCATTTGTGTACCAATATTTGAAAGCATGTTAAATGGTGTGGCAAAAGGACATAAGGTGATGTATTTAATAAACCATCCTCTCTTACAGTAATTAAACTATGGAATTTCCCACAAAACAGTAATCTGAGACAGCACCCTTCAAATGTCAGTTCAATTTGTGAAAATTAGATAAGGATGCATGCTCCAGTGTCATTTCTTTCATCTTGACCTTCTGGTATTTAAGGAGCAGGTATGTATGGGAACTGTACATTTGTTGGAAAGAGATAGAAAGATTGGCAATAAATCTTCCTCTTTCAATAATTAAAAGATTTAATACCTAGAGATTGCCAAAGGGAATAAATTTACGAAGAATAAAATAATAAATGGCTATTAAATTGAAAAGGTTATTTGCTATCTCCAGGTTAACATGAAGCATACCTCTGATTATCAGCTGCTGTGAACCAATGAGAAGAGGACCGCCCTCATGTCCTGTTTGTGGACTTTCCATAGGTATCTAGTTAAGTCATTGTGGGAAATTAAGATATTAGAGAAAACAGGTCTTTGTTTTAATCCAGCAAATCTCTTAAAATATAAAGCAGAGCTTTGCATCGAAATGTAAATGGGAGCATATATACAAGATTTTAAAAGTTCTATTCTTCAAGCATACAGGTAGTCCTGGACTTATGACTACAATTGAGCCTAAAATTTCCATTGTTAAGGAAGACAGTTGTTAAGTGAATTTTGCTCCATTTTACGACCTTTGTTGCCACAGTTGTTAAGAGAATCATTACAGTTATAAAGTTAGTAATATGATTGTTAAGTGAATCTGGCTTTCCCATTGACTTTGCTTGAGGTCGCAAATGGTGATCACATAATCCTGGAACACTGCAACCATCATAAATACATGCCAGTTGCCAAGAAAATTTTGATCATGTGACCATAGGATGCTACAATGGTTGTAAATATGAAAAATGATCATGTCAACTTTTTCAGTGCCATTGTATAACTTCAAACGGTCACTAAATGGACGGTTGTAAGTTGAGGACTACCTGTGTTGTTACTGCAACCAATACAGAAACTTCTAAAATAATTCTATCTGAATGGGGCTAGCCATAAAATTATTTCTGATAGCAGAACCCAAGACCTTAAGAGTTTGTACTCGAGGAGCAACTAGACTATAAGCTGTACCAAAATTATTTGAATATGCCTATTTAACTTGGGAGGCAAGACCAACTAACACACAAGCTCAAGTATACAAAATGGTTTGTATCTGTGTCCTGTGAAATTATTGGTTTGAGAAATTAGAACATTTAGGAAAGTAATTTATGACTGTGATTTTTTTTCTTTTTGGGGCCACAAGGCTATGGATACCATTATTATGTATACCATAATTTATGGCTACAGATTTATCCTGCCAATCATCCTAAAGAAACATACAAAAAATGTTATTCAGAAAATACTATTCTTGTTTGCCACTTTCCCAAGGACAGGACGCAAATCACTTTGATCTTACTTCTGAATAATTAGGCTTAAGTCCCTCCAGATTCAAAGGGGCTTACTGCCAAATAAATGTAATGAGAACAGCAACATTTGGATCTAAAGAAATTCATTTTGTTCTAATGTAGACATAAATGTTAGGTGCCTTTTTAAAAAAGTATCTATTTTTTTTAAAAAAATTGTAAATTATCCAGTCTTTTTTTAATCTGATGGTCTTGAAACCCAAGAAATAAGAAATAATGACCTACACAATGATCTATTAATAGTAATTAGATCAAGTAACAGAAAGGCAGAAAGTCAAATCAGCCCAAGTCATTATGTTTCTATTCAAGGGTGTTTTATTTTGCTTTGAATTTTTCTAGAATAGAATGTGGTTTCTCAGCTGACTAAAAGTACCAAGAAATAATTTTAAAGGACCCACCCACAATATTGTACATTTTAGTGTATTCAAATTATAGAATCAGAACAAAAATTTACTAAATACAAAAGAATCTTCCAAATGTGGTACAGCAATTTTTGAAAAAGAACTGAAAAATAATACCATAGCTTTAATTATTAGCAAAGTAAACTTGTGTTCATTAGAATTTCTTAATCCTTAAGATTGTTAATTTGGAAACAAGCGAGACAACTTCAGAGACTAATAACAGAATTAAATCTTTGGTTCTTTTCTATAGAGCTTCAATAATAAAATCCAAGTTATTTCAGAATAGGCAATTATCTTGAGAATATAAAATATAGTTGCAATTTATTCTGCATGTGGCAACTATATCCATGAGACCACAAATTAAATATCAATCTCCATGAGATTGTAATCAATATTACTCAATGATTTTGCATATAAGCAGTTAAACTATAGTTATTTCTTTGGGAGGAGTGTATAGTTGCCTAGTCATAGAGTATTGACTAAAATATTTTAAACATAGAATACTAGAGAACTTTTTTAAAATGTCCTTAATTATCTAGAGTAGCTGTTAGGCTGATGATCAGAAGTACTTTAAAAAATAAAAGCCACACTGACCAATTAAAAAATCTGAATTCCTGATTAATCTCTTAGTATGCTTACAGGAGACATCTAAACAGAACAGGAGCCTTGGTTCAACCGACCCTTCACACCAATCCGCCGTTTACAGAAACTCAAGTTATCTGCTTTAAAGACTAAGGAAGAACCGAGGGGCGAATCCCAGAAACGTTCTCGAACCACAACTGCCCAACCTAGTATTCCCGCTGACCCCGTAGGGTTATATGGACAAATCACCAACTCCTTCCTAAACCTCCGCACACGTGCGAAGTTGATGTCCTGTTTTCTCCCTAGGGACTCCCCCCCCCCGAAAGGTCTCGGGCGGCTTGCCTGCCCCTCCCCCTACCTCCTTTAAGCGCAGTTGCCAACATTCGCTGATGAAGCCTCTCTAATGACCCTACCTCTGCGAACAGTTTCTTGGCCTCCTCCCAATTCGGGTGTCTCCGAAGCCGTACTACCTCATGAATTCAGCATCTGTTACAAAATGGAACGCCCGAGTAAGTGACCTACTTTGTCTTTTAACTACCCTTCTCCATTTGCTTTGCGCCAAAGCTGGCCCGGGCGAGCGCCTGCTCAGCTAAGCCGTGTAAAATTTTCCATGGCGCATGCGCTCTTTGCGCTCTATTGCTCAACAGCCCCCCCCCCGCCGGTCCCGCTTGCC
>JANHFK010007124.1:239005-250151 GCA_036250565.1 Sibynophis collaris
GCCAGTACCAGCCAGGAGGGGCACGGGTCCAGTAAACATGTGGTGGGTTTCATCCTCCTCAGCACTCTGTTCACGTCCTCAGGAGCAACGGGATCGAACTCATCCCAGATGATTTCTCCAAGACCTGCCTCAGTTACATCGCCCGGATCACTTCCGTCGACGGTCAGCCCACTCTGAATCTGAGAGATTTTGTCGTGCAGATAGAGGCCAAAGTCCTCAGCTCGAACCTGTAGCGGGGGGTCTTGCCTCCCCGAACAAGTCAGGGAGCGGACCACCCTGAACAGGGCAGCTGGGCAGTTCTCTGCAGACGCGATGAGGGTGGAAGCGTGGTTGCGCTTTGCCACCTTAATCGCTACCAGGTAGGTTCTCAACTGGAACCTAGCTAGTGTTCGATCAGATTCGGAGCGGGTTTTCCGCCAACTCCTCTCTAGGCGTCTCCTCTGGTGCTTCATTACCCTCAGCTCCTTGGAAAACCAAGGAGCCAGGGCAGTTCGTCGCCGGGTGAGAGGCCGCATAGTACAGGGATATCTTTAAGGAAAACCTGTTCCTCAGCGCTGAGGACCTAAGACTGGGCTGAAGGTTTACTTTCCAACATAACAACACATAGGGACAACTCTGTCCATGTCCCAAAGTGGCCCAGCCAGAGCCCTGAGTTGAACCCTATTGAACATCTCTAGAGGGACCTGAAAATGCCTATCTACAGACTCAGCTTGAGAGGATTTGTAAGGAAGAGTGGCAGAAAATCCTCCAATCCAGTTGTGCAAAGCTAATAGTCTCATAACCAGAAAGACTTGAGGCTGTAATTGCTGCCAAAGGTGCTTCAACAAAGTACTGAGTGAAGGTCTGAATACTTATGCCAATGTAATATTTCAGTTTTTTCTTTTTAACAAATTTACAAACATTTCTAAAATTCTGTTTTCACTTTATCATTATGGGGTACTGAGTGTAGATTAATGAGGAAAAAATGAATTTCAGCAACTGTAGAATCATGCTGAAGCATAACAAAATTGACAAAAGTTAAGGGGGTCTTGAATACTTTCTGAATGCATTGTATGTATGTACATAAGTTTTAAAGGATAAAAATAAAAAATAATTCTTAAAAACTTACATCTTTTTCCTGAATAGTACATTCCTTGCAGTAATAAGCATCAGAGACTCCAGGACCCCCACATATCACACAACGTCCTTGATAAGAGCCATAGTTGCACTCATCACAAATGCGCACCAGTGTACAAGGCCGTACATAAGAGTCGCAGATGACACATTTGCCATCACCTGAGAACAACAGTGTATACATTTCACTTGAGATAAGAGATATACAGAAGATAACATTCAAACAAAATGAAGCTGTAGTCCAATTGATTACATAGGGAATATATTTTAAAGGTAGTCACTGGATTTTTTTCTTCCACCTTGCAGTGGATTTTTAACATCCAAAATATAAATGTATCACCTTACATTATTTGCAGATTGTATTTAGAAGTTGCAAAAGGCAACTGGCATTATACGCTGACTTTCACCATTTCTTTAATCAAACTANNNTTTCTTTAATCAAACTACCATTTTGTAATATATGGGGAAAGAATCCTCTTTAACTAACTCTAACCTTTTTCTTTCTTTTAGAAAGCACTATCAAGTTTAAGCATAAACAAATAGAATGAATCAATCCAAAATAATATTTTGTCAATACATGCTTACAATTTTCCTTAGGATGGGAAAACTCAAGAGTTTATAAACTATTTATTCACTTATACAAAAGAAATGCTGAAAAGACAAGTAGCATTTAGGCAATGCTAACAAAGGAATTTAGAAACACATCACTGAAGTCAGTGTAGAGAGTGGAATCTCACAGAATGAACAGAAGTCAATGAAAGGGATCGAAGTGATGGATAGCGCTTTTTAGAATCGACAACTGTAAGGAACAAGTAGTCAAAAAACATACTGCAACTAGCATTTGGTAGAGCAGACATGAAGTCCTTGGAAAATATATACACATGCTGTAATGTCTCTATAAAGATCAGTACTGAACTGTAAGTAAATAAACTCCCAGTGACCCATTATGGAATGAAAGTTGAATGTTGAAGAAGTGGGATAGGAGGGACATTGACATTTTTGAACTTTGGTATTGAAGAAGATTCCAGAGAATACTATGGATAGCCAAAAAAACAAGCACATGGATCATCAAACAAATAAATTCAGAGTGCTCATTCAAAATGACCCGGCTCAAATTATTCTACTCTGGGCACAATATACAAAGACCTAACTTCCTAGAGAAGGGCCTGATGTTGAGAAAAGTTGAAGGAAAGAAGAGCGTGACCAATAGCAAGGTGAAGAGACTCTGTGACAGTGGCGATGAGTGCAATTGGAAGATCTGAAACATCAGGTTGGAGACAGATTGCTATGGAAAAATCTATGTGATTAGGAGTTGAAAATGAACTTGATAATACACATCAATGAATGCAGTGAAATATAAATAAGATAATGACAAGCACTGGACTATATAAATAGATTTAGAAATACCTACCAATGAAGAGATTCACATTCATTATCTGTGCCCTATTTCATGTAAATTTATTCCTACTGAAAGAACAAGTGACTTCTTTTTGCAGTTCAGTTCCATTTTTATTGGATGGGAAAAACTATAATTCCTCTGCTCAAAATCTTGCCACCAGCATTCAATTTCTAGTTTCCAGAAGGAATAAAATTATTGGCTTACATTAGTGTGGCATGAAGCAATTGATCATGAGGAAGTATAACAACTACATTTCCATATTTTCCTAGTCTATACTAACTTGCACTATTGCTTCTGCCTCATAATGGCAAGTATTCAGCACTCTGTATATAGCATGCAGATCTTAGTTCCCTTTTTCAAGTCATTTGGTATCTAGAATTTCACTATCAATATTTGCCAGCTATAACTAAAAAATAAAGATGGCTGAAATAGATGTATTACTTTTGAGAATTGTTTAACACACCTAAAAACTAACCACCACAGAAACGGCAGACCTATTCATCAGTATGTCAGGATGATACCTTTGGCTACCATTCAAATAATGTTAAATGATAATGCATCCTCCTATATCCACTGAAATATTACTTATCCCTACCTTAGAATCAAGGAAAACTGCATGTCATGCTACTAGCAGCATTATTTTAAAAAAATCTTCACAATAAACGTAAACTATCTGGAACTAATTAAATACTTTGCTATTTCTTTATCTGTAAGGAAGATGGCACATAAATTATGTGCATGTTTATAAGCCTTTCTTGGTCCAATTTTCCTTTCCAGAGGGGTCTTTCCATAGTTGTCTTTCAGGTAAATATGTTGCATATATTACGGCTTGCCTGAAAGGACCAGCAATATATTTGATGTTGTATACCTGTGGGCTGATTCAGCCAAATATTTCTAAGCTATCATTTGGTGCTAAAAACAGCTTTGATATAAGTTGTAACATTTTTGTTACTTTTCACATTTGTAGACACAGATTTGCTATGCTGATCATATTATGGTTATGTATCAGACCATCTTTGAAAAACAATTCAGAAACATCAGCTGATTTAAAGTATGGTCACAGGAAGTTATCAACTGGAAATGGCAGACACATTCATTCAGTCTATAATACAGATCTCTCTCTCTATATGTATGTAAAATTTAGTCCAAAGGGTATCTACATATAGAATTTACTTGCACATGAAAATAGAGCTTTAGACAACCTCTTGCAGATGCCATATGATCTCAGTATTGTTTTTAAAATTTGCAGATAGGTTTTAACTGCACCTCTGCATGCATCAAAACAGCTTTTGGAAATGAAATTCAAACCTTTAAAAACACTAATGATTTTGTCTTAAATTATTCCAAGAAATTCATTATATTCACAAAATAAAGATGTTGATATTTTAGTTAATTAGTGAACGATTCTGGCATGAATTCACAACAAATATGTATGAAGCTATACTTACATTTTTCACATAGTCTCCCAATAGCTGCAACAGCAAAAAATAAAGTCATATTGATATTCAGAGTTCAAAACAAAACACCAATTTAAAACTTATATATTCCCTTTATTATGTTAATATTCATGCATATGTGAAGTGAGATAATCATAGTTTTTAAAGACAATAGTGAAGGTTTATGTTCCACTAAATCAGACATTGTTAGTGATATACAGGTACTCCTCAAATTATGATCACAATTGAGGCCAACATTTCTGTTGTTAAGAAAGACAGTTAACAAGTGGAAGGCAAGTGTCTTCACCATTAGGCTACCACACTGCTCATACATATATATTACTGTCAGTGTATGAAATTAGGATTTTAATTTTGTTGGATTGAATTGTCAGAAATTAGGAAATTTCCTGATACACACTTTTTGGGGAAGTTTAAGAAACGAATGGGCATCTGGCCTACAATATTAAGATATAACAATGATATACAAATAAAAGGACATAATTTTCGTAACAACCCAAGTCATTGCTTATCAACCTTCCAGTCCATTCTGAAAAAGGAAAGCGGGCAAGGAAGTTTTCCAAGTGCTAACAATAAAAAAGAAAAAAAAATCTGCCTCAACTCATTTTCCTCTTCCTCTTGGTTTATTTCAGTGCCTTGCATACACTTTGATCACACATTCCTCAGAAATCCTAGATATTTGATTGTAAAAGACTTCAAGGAGAATTCTAACACAATACAACGGAACAATTTCAGAATGCTCTAATTTCAGACACTCCCTTATCATTATACTGCCGCCTTTGCCCAGCCCTACTTACTCTCAAATTCTTCAGTTTGCCTATTTGGGGCACTTTACTTTTTAGTTGATGGAACCATTGATCCTGAAAATGGGTGATGGTTTTTTAACCCCACCTTTTTTACTTTATAAGTACCTCAAGGCAGCGAACATACATGCCGATAATACTCCTATTTTCACCACAACCACAACCACAACCACCGACTGTGAGGTTCTTCTGAGCCGAGAGTGTGACTGGCCTAAACTCACCCACTTTAATATTACAAAAAAATATTATTAATCAAATTTGTACAGCTGCCAGACTTACAAAAAGCTTTTAGCTATAGCTCATGGCAGAATTGCCCAGCATGCTGGTTGGGAACGAGTAGCTGAAATCAATTTGAATGGCTACCATGCATAGTTTATAATTACTTTTCTCCGTCCCGCCCGCCATCTTTTAAACGAAACTCTCCTTTCAGGTATGGGCTGCAGAGAAATACTCGCCTTCTCTGTAACGGACTACTCACCCACGCCCGCCTGTTTGCGGCAGAAGATTAAATCTGGATGATGTTTAGCCATCACCTCAGGTTCCCGTCTCGCGCCGTTGTTAACGACGTTTTACCCGTGACCTCTACTCTTTAGGTCCCAGAGGACGATAGAAGCCCTGCGAATTAATCAAAGGGCTTCCCCTCTTAGCGAAAGAAAAGTACGTCCTCTTGCTTCAAGCTTTAAAATAGCGTAGAACTAACAATTTGGATAAAGGAGGAGAATATGAAGCTTTGACTTATTATTAAACTGTATCGCTCTCTCTTCTAGGACCCGAAAAAGCCCGCCCCTTATATCTATCGTCACTGATCGTATAGTTATCCTGTATTGTAGATGGATTCATATAAAATACTCGAAAGAGGTAGTCAGAGCTTTTTAAAAAAATGTTGTAAGATTTATAAAATGCAGATTACATTAAATGCAAGTCATCGTGCATCTAAACAAGCATTTTTAAAAGCGTTTAAACATTTGAAAGGAGTAAAGAACAAAGTATCGACATGTAATTCGTAGTTTTAGGAGCCAGCATGCAGTTAAAGGCTAGGCTTGCCTTGAAAGGAGTAAGTGACTTATTTTTTATTTAATCCTAAAAAAAGCTTGGGTAGTGAGCGGGAACCGGATTCTATAGCAGTCTCACGTCTAATGCTTAATTGCAGGACTCTTCATGTGCATACTTCAAAATCTTTCTGATTATTTTAGAGGCATCCACAAAAACGTATTTGTGCCATATCAAATTATACTACATACTTGTATGACTTTAACATAACACAAACTGTTGCCAAATTCAAACGTTCAAAAAAAAATTCTGGGTGTTCACGTCCAGCTAGAATAATCAGGCTGATCACATGCGATCTGCTCTACTATTATATTGCTGTTTCTAATCTCCAGTTAATTTTATAACTAACATTGTTGCAACATATAATTTTACTCATCACTCTGAATTTAAAAGTTGATCTTAGTTAACCTATAGCGTTTCCATTTTTAGTTTACTAATTTTATAGCTTTTACTTTATCATCTTTTGATTCTATAGTATCTGTTCTCTCATATACCAAGCACTCCCTCTTTTGATGTTAATTGGTGTCAATGTAGTTTTACTTAATTCCCTTAACATAACACATTGCATTGCAAATTGCAGGACTGTCATAATTAAATCAGGTTGCCTTTAAGAATACAATCCACTTACTAGGGAATAAGCTCCACTGAACTCAAGGCAAAGTGGTTCTATGTATAAATTAAAACTACCTTGCCGCAAGATTAACTGCCTTTGCTTTCCTAGCGGCATACATACGTAATTTTTCATTCTAGATTTTCATTTATCCTATCCTCTCCCACATTACATGATAAGGTATTTAATTTCTCTTAGTATCTGATAAATCAGTACTGCTATGTCTTTGGAGCAGATTTTCATTCTGCTGATCCGCTGCAAATTTTGCTGCGGCTATACACGTTCAGAGACCAACCTATCTAGTCTTTCATGATAAAGAACATACTTCACCCGCTCATGTGTAATCAGAGGCTAATAGACTGAATTTAAAATAACGCTTGAATGTTTTTATTTTATGTAGGCAGCCTTTGCTTCAGCCATTGAAACAGAAATAAATACACATTTTGTAACGTAAAGCGGTAGTAACCTTGTCCAAGATGACTTCCTCTACGTTTTTCAAGTCTCTTTATGTTTTATACAATAATGGACAACTGCGGATTTTTAAAAAAACTGTTTCCTGTTGATCTTTCAATCCTCCGGAACTATTTGTAGTATAACTTCCAGGGCCAAGGAGACCGTGTCTCTTGAGTTCTTGGATAGGAAAGCGTGATGATGGCCCTAAAAAAGCCCCGCCTATCAGCACGTTTTTACAAAACGTCGATGCGTGACGCTATTGCCAGGCGACTTCATCTTTGTCAGTGAACAAAATGGCGCCGTACTATGTCCTAGTCAGTCGGTTACAGGTGAGCAAAGTGGCGATAGAACGGGTTGCTAATAGATCCGAGGTAAAAAGCGAGCGCCTCCCATCTAGCTGATGGCGAGGATGGCAGCCGAAGGGAGCCTGTCTGTTCTGTTCTTGGGTTCTTAGCATTCTCCTTCCTCTCTGTAGGTCAGCATGTTCCTCCTGCTTGTAGCTCTCTGGAGCGCGTGGAGTAATATTTGCTCGATAGCAAAGCGGCAAATCGACTTCTTTCCTCGGCATGTGCATTAATAGGTTTTGCTCTCTTTTTAGTACTGCTAGTCTGCCTGGTCGTTCTCTGCCCTTGCAGCCAAGGTGAGGGCAAGGTGACTGGCACCCTGCCCTGCTTTTTGAGGCAACTTAGGTCATTGTGAGAGCGATAAGTATTCCAAACATCATTATGCTGAATATTGCTTTGCTGTCATGTATTATAGTTTGAAATAATTAGGCCAGCTAGATTCAATTCCTACCCTATTCAAATGATTCTGTTCTGGACTCCTAATGAAATGCAGTGCTTGCAGTAAAAGTGCAGGTATTAGTGTGGCATATTGCTTTGTTTTTTGTAAGAAAATCCCCATTTTTAAGGCACATTATTTTAGAGCAGGGGTCAGTATGTCTTGATATGCATAGAGTCACAGCCTTTTCAAACATATTTAGGAATTCTCCAAGCATATTTTTTCTACTAAGGTGATGCAATCAGCAGGTATTTCTCAAGCAGTCTAATTCATATCATCATTGGATCCATCATTTTGCTTATGCAAACTTGATAATTATAGTTCACTCTCTTATGTGTTTATTTTTATCCTGCTTTTATTGTTAACTCAAGGCAGTGAACATAATTAATGATCTTCCCTCCTTTTTCCTCCACAACAACAGCCCTATGAGGTGGGTTTGGCTGAGAAAGAGGGACAGTGTCACCTAGTTGGCTTTCATGCCTAAGGTTGGGCTAGAACTCATGATTTCCTATTTTCTAGCCTGATAGCTTAACCACTGGACCAAACTGACTATACAATATATAGAGTATATGTAAAATTTGGAATAAATTTGTGCAAAATTCTGACAATTTTTTCACAATCTCCCACTAAGGCATGCTATTTAGTCAACTTGGAAAACCATGGCTTCAGAGTATTTATTATGTAAATATATAATCCTTTACCTTTATATTGGAATAAGTACCTCTTATATGGGAATAAGTTCCTCTGAATTACCTCTGAATTTAGCAGAATTTACTAATGGCTAAACAGATGATTAAAATATTAATAGTTTTTCATATTAGACTTGAATTAAATGGCATCAGAACAATAAATTCTTCTCACTTTTTGTTCCTATCTCCTAAGCATAAAATGAGATTTATCAAGTTGTACATAGTTACGAAAAACCTGAAAAGAGCTACTATCCTATATTAATGTTGCAGTAGTGTTCCTCTGTCACTTATAAAAATGATATGATAATGCTTCCTTTCTTTCTCCCTCCCCCCTTGTGGGTGTATTTATTTATTAGTTATTTATATTTGCCCTTAGAATTTTTTACTAATACCTCATACCTCAAGGTGATGAACATACCCAACACATCATCTTCTATTTTCTCCACAACAATAATCCTGTGAGATGGGTTGGGCTGAGAGAGAGTGATTGGCCCAAAGTCATCCAGCTCCCTTTCATGGCTAAGGTGGGACCTGAACTCAGTTTCCTGCTTTCTAGCCTTTCACCACTAGACCAACGTGGCACTCTATATTTCCATTGTTTTTTCTGTGTTGGGCTAGTTTTATGTATCTGGTGTTTTTTTTTTCAGTTTAAATATTTCAACAATTTTGAGCCATCTAGAATTGTTAGAGGAGTTGTGCAGTATATACATTTTAACAAATTGTTATTTTATGGTTCATCAGACAATCAACCAGATGTTTAGACTGAATTTTGCATTTTTATCTGCCTATCAAGTCCTTTCCAAGGACCTGAAGTAGGCAGAGGTTGTTGTCTGAATTATTATTAAATAGTATATTGTGCATTGTTAAAATATAAATATTTAAATATTAATATTGCTTCTAAATATGCCATATTTGCTATAGTAAATAGAAACTGATTTTTAAGAAAGTAATCTTTGCAAGCTGTATTAAAATTAGAGGATCATTTTAGTTGGTTTCAAATATCCATCTCTGTGCATACAACCAAAATTACTACTGTTTTACTGGTTTGTGAATTTGGTTTTTCTTTTAATTTTTGTTCACTTTCTCTAGTGACTCTGGTGCACAGGGGGTCAGATAAATATGCTTAATAAGTATAAAATGCAAATTGATTTTGTTAATCTAAAATACTAACTTTCAGAGATTGGGAGTGAATGACTGGCTCAGTCAGACCTGAGGTGGAATTAAAACTCATGGTCTCCCGGTTTTAGCCTGGTGCCTTCACCACTCAATCAAACTAGTTCTAATTTCTCTCAAGTATTCATTTAATTGTAATTATGGTTTATTGCTTCAGAGCAGTAGTGGAAACCCAATCCAGTACATGAGTTAGATCCAATTTTTCAATGTTTCTGGTGGAAAATAGATCAAGAGTGACATCAAATAACATCTCAAGTCTGATTGGGGATACTACTCTCTTAGTTATAATTCTCATATTTTATCTTTAAATGATTAGGTTACCATTTTGTTTCAGATGATACATAACATAACATAATGCTGACATTATATTCTTGGATATTGAATGGAAAAATGAACCACCTTAGTGAAGTGCAACAAGCATAAAAAAGTAACATTATAAATAAATACATTGTTCAAAAAATTGTACTTCCAGCTTTCTGTCCCTGCAGAGATCTTTTTAATTCCTAAAAACTTTTAAGTCCTGATGAAGTTTAATTATATATTTATACACAGAAGGTATAAATTTAATTGTCGATGATATTAGCTAACTGCTTTCTTATCTGTTCTGTCTAGCAACTGTTAAGTAAAGGAGTTCGAAGGTACCATGTATCTACCTTCCTATGCCAACGGTCCAAAGTGGCCATGAGCCAGTTTGAGCCTAATGAATACATACAGTATGAACAGCTTAAAAAAAATATCAACATTGTTCGGAAAAGGTAAGAATGAAGACAATATAGCTGTTATTATACAGAAATATGTAGTTTTCTGAAGACTTCATTGTGTAATGTGTCTGCTTGACTTTAATTCCAAAAGACCAAAATATGCCAGTTTTTCATAGAAGATTCAGGGAAGTATAGCCTAGTTTCCTTATCACCCTATCAGATAATTAGATGAAACATGCTGTTAAAAGTTATAATGTGTATAGGATAAATCTTGTAGCATTGGAATGAAGTTTCTTTCTTGCTAAGACTTTAAAGTACTTTCAGAATGCTTAGTATATCAACCTTGTAAATAAAATTAAATTTGAGGGAAAATTAGAACAAAATGGTTAATGCAGTTTAGAGTAATCAGTTATAAAGTGCAATGATCTACCTATCTATTGAACAGGCTTAGGAAGTGATACGTGATCAGGAAAGGGATTCCTGGGTTGTGGATAACTCAATGAAAATAGTAGATCATTCAATAGTTGTGAAAAGGACAAGTACTATTGTGGGATGTTAGACAATCTAAAATAACTGTCAGTATGATAATGTCACCATACAGTTTTATGATGTGACAGTTGTTAGAAAATAATATGCTACTCTTCTTGCTGCAGCCCAAAAAGGTATTATAGAATGGAAATTAAATAGGTGCAGGAAAAATTTGAAACAGTATTTTGCTTAGAAATGTTTGCTTAGGAAAAATGCAACCCAAAGTAGATATGTCCACAGAGCTGCTGATACAGTTCTACAGAGGAATTATTGAGTCTGTCATCTGCACCTCTATAAGTGTCTGGTTTGGTTCTGTAACCCAACAAGACAGACACAGACTTCAGAGGATAATTAGAACTGCAGAAAAAACAATTACTACCAACCTGCCTTCCA
>JANHFK010007124.1:291353-306042 GCA_036250565.1 Sibynophis collaris
GATAGAATACTCTGTTTGATTTGTTATCCATGTGGAAACTATAACCTCGAGCCTGGTACGGCTGTAAAAAAATATTTTAAAATCCCCTTACCTTTTTCCTTTATACTTTGAAAAAAACAAACAAACCAATAAAACTAAAAAGAAAGAAAGAAAGAAAGAAATTATTTGCATAGTACAGTTTATGGCTTAGTGTTATAGTAAATCTGTGGGTCTTTTCCCTACGCTGCTATGGGTTAACTTGATTTGTTTCCCACAGTAGCCTTGGAGAGGCTTACTTTACACTCTGGTTTGTCCAAGATTCTCCAATTTTGCACTTCAGTCTTTATGATTAAAGAATTTCTGAAAAGTAGAATGGCATAGCTTCACAAAAGAGGAACATGAGCAGTAAGTGGGTTCCTACCGGTTCTGTCTGGTTCTTAGAACCGGTAGTAATGGCGGCGGGAGTCTCCACCCACCCACCCGGATGTCATCACAGATGGTCTGTGCATGCGCAGAAGCTGCGCAAGCGCGGTCCTATTGCAAACCGGTAGCGAAAGTAAGTAGCACCCACTCCTGAGCATGAGCCTAGCTGTCTGTCATGACTCTCTCTCCTTTCTCTGGAAAAGAAGAACAAGTTAAAATGGCAGAACCTGTGTCCTCGCTTATCTGGGAAGCTTTGGTTTAACCACTGAATTTCACCAAGGAAAATACAGTCTTAATAAGACAATAGACAATTGTTTATTTACCTGTGAGATAAAATCTTCTATTTTAAGATTTAAGACTGTAAGCAGTGTTCAAATACGGTAATCCAAAATTTGGGAGTTGATGCTGTATTTCCATAGAAATGGTTGTCTGTTTTGGAATTGAGCCAGTATTTTCTAGGGCTTGCTTCTGCCCCAGATGTATGCTATGAATGTTTCATGTGGGAAGGTAGGCTCTGCAGTGTACAAGGCTAAGGACTTCCAAGAAATGCGCAGTACTAGACTGCCTTAGGCTGATATACTGTATTTAGTCTGCCTTGGATCAAAGAATAAGTGGCATTCCTGTCCCTTGCATTTCATAAGAAATAACTCACTGAGAATTTGACATTGACATACATTGTTTGCCATGTGATGCATAAATCTTTTACTAGTAGTAGCAAAACCAGATGTTTGCTATCGCCAAGAAGCTAGAAGATGACTGAATTACTGTTCCCTAAAAGTTGTTTCCTCAATTTTTGGAGAATCTTGCAAAATATTTATTCCTCTATGTCTAAGTTTGTCTTTTAGGGTATTTTGTGATTTGTTTAATGAAGATTGTTGAATCGGTCACTACTAGCTACTTTCACACATTACACTAAAACTAAATCATATGAAAATGTGGCTGAATTCATACAACAAGCAGCCCAAAAACAAACAAACCATATCATGGCTTTGTATGATACACTTGTCTAGTTTCCAAACAGACAACTAAACTGTGAGTGGTGAGGATGAAGATGATTGCTAAATATGAAAGTAAAAATAATTTAAAACTCACTTCTTTTAATAATTGTGGCTTATCTTAGAATGCAAAGTAAATATATGTATAATTGGGAAGGAGAGTGCTTAGGATATAAGAGCCACCAGGTTAGGGTGGCAGTGTGCTAAGTAATTGAGAGTCAAGCTGCATACACGTTTAATAAATTATGGCTGTCTATGCAGTCCACCAGGTGTTTAGATTGGATTTGGCATTTTTGTCCACCAACTGAGTCTTTCCCAAGACCTAGGCCAGGCAGATGTCGTTTGATGGCATTGAAGGTATTGTTACAGAATGTGTTTCCAAGTAAAGTAGTTTTTTGCAGCTGATTAATGGTGGTTTTGTCAATGCCAATGATGTTCAAGTGGTACTGTAGATATTTTAGCATTGCACCCAAGGTGCCTATTATTTATTATTGCAGTATTGTTATTCTCGGAAAGACAGAAAAGGGAAATTTGGGTACATTTTGGAACAGTCTTCCCCAGCCTGTTGTTTTTCAGATGTTTTGGGTTTCCTTCCTTGCCAACATTAAATGGGAAACATTTTTGCAAACACATATTGTATAGCTCCCTAGTGTTCTCACTGCCTGCCTTACTGTTTTAGAGAGATTCTTCCTTTGTACTATTAATACAGTAATGATGAATTATAGTGAATCAATATAGTGTGTGTGTGTGCGCGTGCATATACACACTGAATTATCTCAGGAATTACATTAATGTTGTTGCAGCTTCTTATCAAAATTACCATGAACTAAAAAAAAAAATTTAGGCAACTTATTCCTTTGCTTCTGTCTTGTACTATAAGTCAAACTTAAAAGCTGAGCACTGCTGCTCATTTAACTTTCCACTGACACTGATTCTCTCATTCCAGGAGACAAAGCCTTCCACCATGTCATCTGACCAGACATCTCAATCTACAGTACCACCTCTCCACTCTCCAAAGTCACCTGTGTGGCCTATTTTCCCATTCAACAGAGAGGGAAGCCGGATTTGTGAGAGGGGTAGTCACCTTCTTCGGGACTTACCCAGCCCTCTTCCCACAAAAAGAACAAGGACTTACTCTGCGTAAGTATCCAAAATTGACCAGAATTATGGATTTTTACTTAGAATTTGATGACATGGAGCCTATTAGCTGAGGCCGGAAGAAGTGAGGAATTGCAGTCATAATTGAATCTCTATCCTTGTTCCCAGGTGCATGTAGTTCTGGTCTGTTTCTCCCTGATTCTCTACACATTAGAGAAAGAGAAAAACACACTAGAGAAAGAGCTGAACATTGCAATGTTTGCAATGCTGCTTCTTTTGGATAACTTTGATTATTCAGTTCCCCACATAACACCAAATTGTACCCACATTTCATTAAAATTATCATAAGAGCCTTTTTGGATCAGGTCATAGCCCTGTTTAATCCATGATTTTGTGTTATACAATTGCCATTTCAGTGTATTTAATCCTAGAAGTGCACATATGGTAGCAGGTTATACATGAGAAATCAGATTATTCCATTCCATTAGAGAAGGAAATGGCAACCAACTTCAATGTTCTTCCAAGAAACCCAAATGGATATTCCCAATCAACAATATACTGGAAGCTGAATGCCTCAAGTTAGAAGGTATCATATACAGTAAGCTATTGGGGAAGAATAGAGGGCAATAGTAGTAGTACTGGTACTGCTGTAGATTAAGGTTGAAAGAATGTCCAGTCACTGAGATGCCCAGAGATATAATGCAAGTTTGATACTATTGTTACACACATCATTAGTCTGTGGAACATTAGAACCATAAATCAAGGTAAACTTGATGTTGTCAGTAATGAATATTGACATTATGGGAATCAACAAACTGAAATGTACTGGAATAGGCCACTTTATATCAGAGAAGTATTAGATTTAATGTGGATGAGACATCATAAAAGTGGGATAGCCATTATTAATTCATATCAAAGACAATATTGCGGTGATCCAATACCACAGGTGCAGAGGAAGTAGAAGTTGAATAGTTCTGTGATAATGTGCTTTATTGATATAACATCCCCCCAAATGTCATTCTTGTTATAGGTGATTTCAGGGCTAAAATTGAAATAACATCTGGAATAATGGGAAAGTTGGCTTCAGCATAGAAAGGAAGCAGGAGACAAACTAAAAAGTTCTGCTGAGGCAATTTAATGTTTAAAGCAATTTCCTTCTTTTAGTAACCTAAAATATTTTAAGATTAATTTATAATCTAAAAGATGGCTTTATATAGAATTGAATCACACTGAAAATATATGCTGTGAGAAAAATCAAAGATTTCAGCCAGCAAAAACAAGACCTGGTGTGATTGCAGCTCAGATCATGAATCCTTTATAGTTTAAATTAAAGAAAACAAACATTCATAAAACCGATAGCATACAATTTCAGCAACAGTAATGATGATAAATAATAGATTTTATGTAGTAAATATGATAAATGAAAATTCTGGACTGATGTTTGTAACCTGTTCTATAACATTTGTAAAGCTGGAACAAAATAGAAGTATCCTGATATGCAGAAAGTACAAAAGAAGGTGAAATGACTGTGTGTTGATATATTGAAAGTAGTTCAAAAGAGTGGAAAGCAAGAGGCAACAGGAATATATTTGCTCAAGTAAAGATCAAGTTCCAGAGAAGAGCAAGAAGAGACAAGAGACATCCACAGTTTCTTTGGATTGCATATTTAGATATAATAATCAAAAGGTAAAAAATAAAAGTTTAAGGAAATCATAGAAATTAAGGAAATCTATTACATAATGGTGGACTCCATAAAAGACAACAAACACAAAGATATATTGGTGAAAAAAGATGGTATATGTAAATGGAATATCTGTCTAATTGAAATAAAAAATGATGATACAGCTAAAGAGATGACATAGTTAAATGGGTTCTAGAAAATATTGCTAACAAAAATGTGTAAAAGTTGATGAATTACTAGCCAAACTACCTAAAATCTTTCAAATTGATGCAATTGAAATACAGATAGTCCTCAATTTATGATTATTTATCAAACAGGCATTCAGAATTACAGTGACTCTGAATAAGAAGCGGGTACAGTATGATGGGTGCTTGGAGTTTCAGTTGTTACAGCATCCAAACGTGATCATGTGATTCTGACATTCCTTACCAGGTTCCAACAAACAAAGTCAATGGGGACGTCAGAAGTTACTGTCCCGTGAGGTCCTTGCTTAATGGTCCACATAGTCATGTTTAATTTCAGCAATTGAGACTACCAGAATTGCTATTGCTAAGTGACACAGCCACAGGAAATTCTACTTCACAACTGTGTCATTTATCTGTTGTAAGCCAATTGCCGTTGTAAGCCAAGGAGCACTGCACCATTAACAGTTCGTAATCTGTAGGAGCCAAGGTACTGAATTAGATCAATTAAGGAAGCTTTTTAATTTTAATTTTCAGTACAATAGTAAAAGCAAATATAAAGAAAAAAAATACAAAGAGAAAAAAATAAAGTGCAAAGAAAGAAAAAGAAAACTAGAACAAAAAGAGGAAAGAAGTAGAATCAATTGCTCTATTGGCAGCATTTCCATGTTGGCTGACTAGTTGAGGCCTCTCCCCTGGAACTGGGATAAGAAAAAACCCTGGAAGGGATGGCTGGGAAATGTAGTTCCCAGCAGGGGAGAAGGACAAAATGGAGGAGCTGAGGAAAAAAGAATTGAGAGGGAACGAAAAGAACAAAGCTGCTACAAGGAAAAGAGGCTGCACTCCTTCAAAAAGGAGAGAGAGAGATTGCCACCCCAAGGAAGAGAGGGCAACTATATCTGGGCCTAGAGACTGGATCCTGGCAGCCACAAGAAGGAGGCTCCTTAGGCCTCTATCTGGGCCCACAGCAGAGATGTTTTTGAAGCAGCAGGATTGGTGAGGGGTCATTTGGCCAAAAAGGGCAGTCTTTGGGGCATTTTTAGTTGAGCAATGTTGTCCATCACATGTTTTATATTATTGTGTTATTTAACTTGATTTTTATTTTAACAGCCATTATTTTTAATAAAGTCAAGAACTACCTCCACGTGTGTTGGTGTGCCTTAGCCATGTCAGGCTGGTCACTTGGAAAGGGATAGAAGGGCCTGATTGCCAGTGGCAATTTGGGGGGGAAGCGCTACACTGGCAATATGATGTCCATTAGCTCATGAAAAATAGAAAATGACTGAATGACAATAGTGAATCCTGGAGAATCTAATTTATAGATTGCATTGTTGAAATAGTATAAACAGCCTGAGATTAGAAACATGTACACATGTGAATCTCCAGATATTGAATTCCAGGTATATCTCCCATGAGCCATAGCTAACATGGCCTATGGTGAAAGGTAGTAATAGCTCAAATTGCACAAAACCTGGAGGGCACCATGGTATCTATCCTTGTATACATACTCAATATCAGAAGTAGATAAATAAAAAATCTAGGGAAATATGTTGGCTGGTCTTATGAGGTATATCAAATATGTTTTTCAGTGTTGCCTATTATAGCATAATTACTCTTCATTTATATTTTATTTTAAGCATCCTTCTCACGAAGAAGCATATTGTTAATGAAGGTAATATTTGTAAGCAAGAATGGAGCTTTTTAAGAAGAAATTGAACAACCATTTGTCTGAAGTGGTATAGGCTTTCCTACTTGAGCAGGTGGTTGGACTAGAAGATCTCCAAAGTCCCTTCCAACTCTGTTATTCTATTATTCTGAATACCAGAATAGCTCAGCTTGATTTTCTTTTTTTTTCCTTTTTTTTCCCTAGGACGGCTCGTGCTTCTGCTGGTCCCATCTACAAAGGTGTATGTAAGCAGTTTTCACGCTCCCAGGGCCATGGTTTCATTACTCCAGAGACTGGCACAGAAGACATATTTGTACATGTTTCTGAGTGAGTTCTATGGGGAATGGAACATTGATGTCTTTAGTGGCTTATGTGTTTGTAAGTCAGGATCCCTATTTTCTCTCTCCATCCTAACTTCCATTATTGACATTATTCTATTCTTATGCACTACATTTTTTCACATATGGATACTGACATAAAAAAATTTGAACTTTCTCTTTTTTCTGCTTCTCTACATACTCCAATACAATAATCACTTATATACACCTGTGTTGCAGTCCTTCCATTTCAATTAAGGAAATACTGTTCTCCAGAAACTTTCTGTTGAGTTACTTGTGGCAGGATAAAGATTTACAAACATATGTATACATATTTGGGTGTGCAGAGCAGTCAATTTGTTCCCGTTGTTTTGAAAATTTGTAAGGTAGCTCAATCATTGCATTGGTAAAGAATGCCTGTTGGAGAGGTTTTCAGGTGATACAATATTTTGTCTAATGGGATAGATTAAAAAAAAAGTCAGTTCAAGGATCATGGTCCCATCATAAATGGTCTCATCAATATTCCCTATCAATCAACTTGAGGAAAAGTATGATTGGTTCTCGAGACACTTTCACAGCAGGTGAATGAGTGACACCTAGTGGTATAGACAAACAATATTTGGACCAAAACTTACGTAAACCAGAACAAGGTTAAAGTACGCTTCAGAAAAAAGCGTATAGACATTCTTATTGTAGTATAGTATACATAGTATAGACATTCTTATTTTTTATATCAGCCAAATACATAAAGGGAACAGCTAAGTGGTTGAATTATCAATGCTTTCTCTTAGAAAGGAGCAGAGGTTTCTTGTGATACGTCAGCAAGAGGGGAAACCCTCCCCACCACTCATCAATTGGCCCATTCATGACAGTGAAGCACATTATGTTCCAGAACTGGTGTTCTTCAAATTTGTCTTAGTGGAGATGAGGAAGAAGCCGTTGTGCCATCTCCTAAAATGTCCAGACATCATCTCTTACAGCCTCATTAATTACTTGGAATCAGAAGGCTGCAACTTTGTGCTTGAAAAATAAATGGAAGTATCTCCTACATTCTAATTTTCTAGCCACCAGTGTGGAAACCATTTTGGCTTATAGACCATTTTATTTGGTATGCCCGTAAACAATAATACAAATGAGTCTTGTGGCATCTGGAGAAATCTCCCATCTTCTGAAAGGAGATAAATTCAGAGGCAGTTCAAGAGACTAAAGGTCAAATTATTAAGTATTGTCCTGTGTTTGCTAACTGTTATACATTGTTCTTTCATTTTTGAGACTATGATACCATCAAGAGATTTTTTTTTTGATACAGTGAATTGTTCAACAAAGAAATTGAATTACACTCAGGTCAGTTAGTATATTCAGAAATCAGTGTACATGATTGAAAATAGAGATTTCCACAAAACAGGAAGAAATCTTGCTGTAAATTTTGTAGCTGGAGGAAGTTGAATTAACCATTTTCTGTTGTCATCTTTGGCTGGCTAAATGGTGATTCATAGTAAATGCAGTAGAAAATATTATTAAAAATAAATTTGGGCTAATATTCCAAACCCTAACGTTTTAATTCTGCTATGATAAGAGAACTCCTCCTAAATTAGAGTGCTACAACATGTTTGGAGGAATGTAATTTACATCCTGTTATGATGTTTAATTTTATACAGTTTTCTTTGATAGTTCTATATGTTAGTTTTTTAGCAATTGCTTATTTAGATACTGATGCATTGAAGCTTCCTAACCGGAATGCAGTTGGTTTAAAAATTGTTATGCCTTGTCTGACAAGTTTTAATTACATCAATTTGTTTCCACCATATTTTTATTCAGAGCTCTGAAATGTTCCTTCTTTTTCTTTTTCAGCATTGAGGGGGAATATGTCCCGGTAGAAGGAGATGTGGTCACATATAAAATCTGTCCCATCCCACCAAAGAATCAGAAGTTCCAGGCTGTGGAGGTGGTGCTCACTCATTTAGCACCACATACAAAGCATGAAACATGGTCAGGCCAAATAATTGGCTCATAAACTACTTCTTGAGCCTGCAGGAAGTGGAGTTGAATGATATGGTGGGTGGTGGAACTACTGGAGCAATGAAAGAGCCAGGCTGGCAATTTTTGTTTGCTGTGTGACATGTTTGCAACTTTATCTTGTCTTTTCTAAGATCTAATCTTAGTTTGTAAATGTGCTTTTTTGTTATAGAAGGGCAAGCAAGAAGTGGAAAAGTGTTGCTGGGTAGATTTACACTTAAGTCATGAATTCCTGACTGTATCCAATAGGACGAAAGAAATCTACTATCAAAGTAGTATATGTTGGCCACAATGTTGTTTATCTGGTTCTATTCTAAACAAATTAGTAACAAAATTTTCTATTATCTTACCCCTTTAACAAAAATTTCCCTTCCATCTTCAGCAGAGGCTGTTGCATTGTTATTGTGCACCCTTCTCAGGCAGAACAGGCATTCAGTGAAATAATATTTTTCAGGGCACAGTTCTGTATGGTCCAAACATGGTGAAGCTGTCATTCTTTCAGAGTTTTCTAAATCACCTGCTTGAAGTTTGTTTTTTGTTGTTTGGGGTGTTGTGTGTATTTCTTACATGTATAATCATATGCAAAGAAAGAGCCTATAGGTTTGCTCCTGCATATGGATCATATTTCTCTAAATTTCTATTTATCTTTGGCTGAGTTTGAGATCAATGGCTTGGTTACCACTTGTGTATATAATTATTGCTATAGCTTCAAGTCTTCTTTCAAAAACACTTCATGCACAGGGTCTGAAATAATTATGCAGTAATCCAATATAATATAACACTAAGGAAGGAGCATTTCTAAAGACAAATTTAACTTACTGTTAATTTAACTCACTGTGAAGTTTTGTTCAGATATGTCTAAAATGGGTGGAGGGATTTTTTTTGGTCTTATAAAAGATGATATTACCAAAATCAGGGTCTTCTGCTTGTTGTCGTGCAAGGGAGTCAGTAAATTTTGCAAATAATTTTTTGCTGGAGATAGCTGAAGAAGGAACTTTTCTAAATGTATTAATCTCAAATTGACTTTAATTGTTTCCACATGCACCACAGTGGTTTGTCCCAGGTAGCCTGAACTGTAGCAGTATCTTGCTTCCAGACTGTTGTGATATACATTCAGATTATACCTAAAAAATAACTTTTCTTATTTTCTCTTAATTGTAAACTAAGTTGCATCTGTTTTTTAAAAGGGTAGCAAAATATAATACAGGAATTAATTGCAATTAAAAGTATGTGTCCAAGGGTATTCTAGAATTCAGACTCTACTGAAATGTGTTATTTTGCTGACATTGTACTTTTCATATAAAATGTTAAGTATTGCCCATGATTGCATTTGTGTCCACTGAAAGTAATACATAATAAAATCCCCTGCAGATGAAGCTTTCTTTGTTAGAAGATTATATTATTATTAATATTAAAAGGGAACAGAATGGTCTTCTTAACATAGTGTCTCCAGATGTTACTGGGAGGTGCAGTTCCAACTCATTTGGTCTGTATTATGCTTGGAAAATCTGAAATACAATCACCAGAAAGCATCTGTTTCATCCTCTTGTATTATGAATGATAGTTTCTAACCATGAAGATCTGCTTGAAAAATAGCACCTTCGTTTATTATTCTTTCACAGATGTAGGTTTCAGTATTATCTGCATGTAGTTGCACTTCTGAATACTTTTCACAACACATTTCCTCAGAATGGATGTTTAATTCTCCCATTCTCCCTTCTGTTGTTCAAACCTCAACATTTTAATGATTATCCTCTATGTGACTGGAGAATGAGGATTATGTGTAGAAGAGATGAAGAAATGTTCAGCAGAGGTAAGATTAATGGGTAGTATTAAATAAATGGTATCTAGTAGTATTGTCCTTCAGTTGTTCCAATTCTACCCAGTCTTTTCCCCAACATCTTAATTCCCCAGGATATACAGGGTCTTGTTTAAAAGCACAATATTGATTTAGATGCATTAAGAAGAGTTTCCCAGGATACCATGTACATTCTCAGAAGTTGCATGGAATTATCAGGCAGTCTAAAAAGTATGGTCTGCTGAGTTGAAAGCATATGGGTAGTGCCACACTGAAGTTGCATGATCTTGGAGAGAAAAGATGTTCATGGATAGTAAGTTTTTAAATTAATGCATGGAAGCAAACACTATACTTCTAGGAATTAGTGGGTGTATTTAAGTAAATGAAGTAAGAAAGAATGTGAGAGATGAGGATTTAGTGAGGCTCTCTTGAATGAGATGTGGAAGTCTGAAAGTAGAGCCTATAGCATAATGGTACTGCAGTATGCTGGAATAAAGCTGGTGTCTATAAAAGATATGCTTTGTGTATTTTGGATGTATTTCCAGTGTCCTTAATGAGTTTGTGTGTGTGTGAATGTCTGTCCAACATACTTTTACTGTTCCTATTTGTGGAATTTCAGCCCCTTTGATCTTTTACAAACTTGCACTTAGTGTGAGGTGAGACCGGGAGGGTTCAGGATAGGCTGTTGCTCTGTAGAAATAGACATTTGAAAACAGCCTAATGTTCATATTTAGTTTTCAAGAGGGACACCCCAGACAGATAATTTAGTTCTACAGTATACTGCCAATCTATACTTATGGCAAATTTCATGCAAGGTAGCAAGAGGGCATTGAGTTCTGCTCTATTTATATTTGAACCCAAAAGATTAAAGAGAAAGCCCTCATAGCTATAAGGATTTGGGGACTTCCAAATGATACCAGAAGTAGCTGTAAGGATGCCAATCTAATGCAGTGTTTTTCAAACTTGACAACTCTAACATGTGTAATTCATATCCCAAATTTTCATAGCCAGACTGGGGAATTCTGGGACCTGAAATCCATATGTTAAAAGTTGCCAGGTTTGAAGAACATTGGTATAATGCAACCTTTCCCAACTTAGTTCCCTTCTGATTTGCTAGGGCTACAACTCCTGGAAAGCCATATTATGTGGAAATTCTGGGAACTGCCATTTCAATACACTTGGAGGGTGCCAAGATAGATAAGGCTTTCATACAATTTTTTCTTGGATGGATGTTGCATTACAGCAGAGTTTTTTAAATATTCTCCCATAAACCCTATATGGGTAGAAATGGAGTGCACTTTCTAGCCTAGTTCTTCCTGAATTTGTTTCTTCATATAGAGAACCTAAAATAAAATAGTACCCTAACATTTCCTCTCTGTTCCCAATATGCTGTTAATTAACGTATTCCAAGAAGTCTTTTTGTGGATTTATTACAACTGTTTGTGATAAGAAATGAATTCTTTCCAAGCAAAGCTATAAAAAAGTTGGTTAAGGTCATTCTGTAGGACATTATTGTTCCCTTGTTCCTGAAATGTCCTCATTATGCCAGTGACTAATGACATGAATATTCTGCCTCCTTCAATTAAAAATCCAAAACAAAACATTCCCAATGGTCTATTTTGAAAAAAAACGCCATACATGCAGGAGAAAATGGTGATTTTTAAAGAAATTATCATTCACCTGTATGTAGATATAGAGGGAGAAATTTTCTGGACTTTTCCTTGAGATGCAGCAGCTGCTCTTAAGTCCAATGAAGTGAGGATCTGAAGGAGGCCATGTTCCTTTTGTTGTATGGGACATGCTTCCTGTGACAGTTGGAGGAACTTCCTGCACACATGTAACACCAGCAGCTTCTAGCCTATCTCCCTCCTTGATGGTGCAATACCAGTGGGAGTGCCACAAAACTGTGACTTCTCTCTGAGAATGCTTTTAATTCTTTCTGAAATAACCTTGTTATATATAATGTGTCTGTGTTCTAACAACTTTTTGTGTGGTACTTGCCTCTTTAATCCCATGTTGATCTTTGTAACACTGGCAATAAATCATTAAAGTGACTTTCCAAGAGTCTTCCCTGTTCTGAAATTTTTTCGTTTCACAATGGTCTTTTGAGAGGAGTGTCTAAGGTTATTGGGTAAAGGGAACAGGGTAGCTGTTCCTAGAATTTATGATGCTGAGATGAAGTATACTGGTCTGCTGGAAACTTACTTGATTAGCAGCATAATGCATGCCGTCCATTCAGGGTGAGCAGTATTTGCACACTAGTCACTGGTAGACTGCAGCTCCTATCACTGTATGCTTTTGGCTGTGCTGTTTAAAAGTAATGAGTTGGTACTGAACAACTTCTGGAATATTGCAGTTTTACTTAGCAATGAATTTGGATTATTTTGCAGTGAAGTCAGATCACTGAACCATCTAGCCCAGTATTAGGAGTACCTTTCCTAGGTTTAAATGAGGCGTTTTCTCTTACTCTCTGCTACTTCTAAGTTGGTAAGTGTTCCTGTTAATGGATTTTACCAGTGACTTTTATTAATCTTATGATTTTTATCTGGAAGTATCTATTATTTCTAAGCTGAGGATAGTAAATCATATATGCTTTAACATATTGCAAACCATTCAGTTCCAAAGACAGAATTTTAAGCTTAAATTTTAATGAACCAGTGTGAAGTCATATTGTTTATTGATTTCTTACTATGTCTTGAGTTTTAATTTTATATCAAGTTACAAATGTAAACTACAAAACAGACACTTGCTCATATTTTAATTCAATTTTATTAATGTCATACTTTTATAATGATATAAAAGCTGCCTGTCAACAAAGCCCCACAAATCTGTAGCTACAGCAAAATAGTTGGATTTCTTTAACATACATAACATCAAAATAAACATTCCTGCTTAATAAAGTGGGGGTCTGTTTTTTGATCCATCTGAGAAACAGACCACTTTGTGGCTTTCACAGTAATAAGTAGGTCCCTGTATTAAGTACTTCATAACCCTCCTGGAAAAGGAATGGAAACTATCCTAAGAAGAGCTGGCAATATATATTTTAAAGCAAAAGCCTCAGCATCTCAGAAAATAATTGGTTAATTTCATTTCATTAATAATACCAGCTTCTCATAAGCCTTTTATTTCTTTAGATGCCTCTAATTGCATCATAGCACTATTTATGAAGAAGGAAGCAAATGATGAAATGCCTGCTTTCAAGTCTCTGAATTAGTGCCATGTTATATGAAAGTACTATAGCTGAAGGCATCCATTGCATGATCACAACAAATGAAAAAAATGAATTAACACCGTCTCCAAAATTTGGAAGAATAATTTTTATATATCCAGTATGATCCAGCCTAACAGGAGTAAAGTACTAACAATGATATATTTTGTTTCATTTATTTATCAGCCAATCAATCAAATTCATATGTCATCTATCTCATGGAAAATGACTCTGGGCATTG
Source organism: Sibynophis collaris (assembly GCA_036250565.1). Taxonomy (NCBI): domain Eukaryota; kingdom Metazoa; phylum Chordata; class Lepidosauria; order Squamata; family Sibynophiidae; genus Sibynophis; species Sibynophis collaris. The sequence goes on from JANHFK010007124.1 coordinate 304,958, forward strand.
TACAACAATCCAATTATCTTCCATTGCATTTCTTGCATTGAAGCCAACACTCTTTCCAGAACTTCTGCCAATTAACTCCTGTACAGTATCCCAAGCTTCCTTTAAAATATATAACGGATCTTCTATTTCTGATTGCAATCACAACCAATAAATTTTTGAAATTGTTTTTGGTTGTTTTAAATGATAAAGTATTAAATTCTCAAAATGGATATCCGGTCATGTTGCTGAATATCTAATATTTCTATCACCCAAAAGAAATTTAAGTTGATATCAGAAAAATTTGGTAATTTGTCACCTATTCATTGATCAATCTGATCTTTATTGAAAGGTTCTCTATTACTATAAAAATCTATAAATATATTTTCTCAAAGATTTCATTTTAGCCAAACCATAATAATCATCCTGATCAATTTATGTTGACAGAAAAAGGAGGAATAAGTTTTATCAAAACTGCATATCTACTCTTTCAAAATTGAAGCATTGTTTTAGTAAAATCATTTTCAATCTGTTTTATTCTAGAAAAACATTTTGGATAAAAAGCTATTGATTTATAAACTTATCTGGTTCTAACATAGCTTCAAAATGAATTCATTGTTTAGATGAGCCTCCCAGAATGCATGGAATCACATGCCGTAGCTGCAATCCTTGATAATGTATTAGCAAATTGGGCATGACCCAGCCTCCCTGTTTTTGAGATCTATATAAATAATTTTATGTACTCTTTAGTTTTTGTAGATTGAAATAGAAGCTTTCTATTATTATTTTGTTGCCAATGTCTTAAAGCCTATTTAGGAGTTACCACTAGGAGGCACTGAAATAAAAAGTTAAACTGTGCAAGCATTTTCATTTTAATCACTGTAATTCATCCTAAAATATTGAAATATTTTGAAACCCAGTTTTTCATTTCTTTAATTTCTTTCAAGTTGGTACATAATTATATGTAAAAATTTTATTAATATTTTAATTATAATGCATATATATATGTGTGTGTGTGTTTTCTAAGATTAATATATATATATATTCATGGTTATTTTCGGGTATGGCTCGTATAATATTACTTGAATTTATCCGATGTTTCGGCAAAT
>JANHFK010007124.1:316204-335610 GCA_036250565.1 Sibynophis collaris
CCTTTAGGAGGTGCTGCTATTGTAACAAGAAAATTGTTTTGTGGAGGCTTTTTGGCTGTTCCACATAAACTAGTAAGGAGTTCAGGAGATTGTTGCTCCCTTTGTTACAATTACAAATAAATATTATAAAAAAGTAAATTCTGTTTGTGAGAATTGTTTGGCTACACTATATTTTTAATATTTTAGTTGTGATAATTTTATGCCAAGTCAAATTGTCCATAGCCATATTTTATGTTCCTAAACTAACAGAATGACTTTCAATCTTAAAAAGACAAAGAAGTGCTAATGTAGCATTTTTTTCAATTTTTCCGAAAATTTCCATTTCCCCGCCGAAAAAAATGGGGGTTTTCCCGAGCTTCAAAATTTCCGGAAATTTTACATCTCTAAACATGATACATTGTTTTTGTATGCTGGAAAATTGAGAAAGCCAAGAACTATCAAAAGAAGCACTATGTGCTTCGTTGATTATAGAAAGGCCTTTGATTGTATCAATATAATCTAAAATATCATAGGATCATATTTTAGATTATAGTATCAAGATAAATAGGAAGGCAAATATGCCAAAATAAAACAAGCAAACTCAAATGGGTTCTGACAAAGGCTTTATTTTAATTATAAAACAAGAACAATATGGAATTCCTGGAAATGACAGACCTGTTAATTAAGCCAGATCTTTGCTGTCATATACAGGCTGCTCAGCTTTCCATGCCCATTGACAGGTTAAAAGTATATCAATTTAAATACATGCACATTTCATACTTTAGATAGACTTATAAATATAAGGATGGGAAAATGTTAAGATATGAATGTAGCTACCAGTATATTTTCCCATAAAAGTATAAAGCAGGTCTGCTGTCTCTGAACTGACCTTAGTCACTAATGTCAACTGATGTGGAACATAACATAGAAATTACTCAGATCCTAGAATTGAGACCCCAGTTTGAAATGCAGCCTCTTTTAGGTCTCTGTTCAGTGAAGTTCTAAATATTATTGCACACCACTGAAAATAGAACCTACAGTGTATTCCAGAAAGCAGAAGAATCATTTCTTTACTGGAAGCAGTAGAGAGTACATGATCATAATGCAAAAACTAGAATATTCTTTTTACTCTTAGTGAAGACAACTATTTAGGGTTTGCAAATTTACTTGGGAATAAATCCTATAGGAAAAAATGGTACCTGTTTCTGAGTCAACATGAGTTTACTTTGCATTTTCTAAAGTTATAGGAAGGAAAGTTCCAAAAATATGATTAAATAAGTACCAGGAATTTCTCCATTTCTGCATATGCACTAGTTAAATGGAGAAATATACATTAAATTTGACAGAAGGAATGATGAAAAGTTACACATGAAAAAGCAATCAATTACATTATTAAAACTACAATTCAAAATAGATTTACTAGAAAGCATGACTTTTTGGAACATAAAAGAAAGTATGTGTGTTTTGGATGTAACTTTTAAGAAATCAAGATATTCTAATCAACCAATGCTTCCAATATGTTATGGAATAAATTTTAGAAAGGTTATATTTTATATCAGCAGTTCTTCTCTCTCACGCATCCACAATGATTGTGATAGAGAAGAGATGTCTAAAGCAGGTACAGTATGTCATATAGAAAGAACATTCAGAACTATATTCACTGTCACTCCAATTCTTTCTGTGTTGCAATAATCAATATAGGTATAAAATACTTTTGTAATAGAAAAATACTTTTATCAGATTGCAATCTGAAAATTCAGCACAAATGTTCTGAGGCATTTCAAAAGCATGCATTAATGAAGCATTCTTTCTCATTTCTCTACTGTTCTATTCATTCAGAATTTTCTATTTTTCCTAAGGAAGGAAAACTCATTTTCCCTACCAAGAATTTTTCTGAGCCTCAGACTTAAAACAGCCTTTCTCATCTGACATCACCAATACTGTATCTTTGGGCAACTAATTCCAGCAAGCAGTCCTGTAATGTTTATAGTGAGGTTTGTGGCCCATCACATAATCTTTCAAAAGTTCACCTTTTAAAAAGGGGACAAAAGTACTTGGACTGCAATCTACTTACTTTATTAGGTTTGTATTTTATAGTCAATACATTGTACAAGTGAATATTATCTCTGAGTATAGCAGATTTTCTAATGTTCTTCCCAAGTATTAGGAGAAAGTGGAGACAAATAAATAGCCTCTCAAAGGAAAATCTTCTAGTTTCTGAAAAAAAATCCAATTTAATTAATACAAATTTGATATAATGAAATAGCTTGATATTGAGGGAAATGTATGTGTGTGTGTGTTTTCTCAGAGAGTAGTTGTCATTGCCATATAATGCTTTCTTAATCATGCTCAGCAGAGAAGAAAGAAAGGCCTATATACCTGTTTGCTCCTCAAACTGATTCTAGTGTTCTGTTATAATTATTTACAGGAAAAAATGAAGTGGGCCCCAAACCTGGTTAAATAGATAATTTTTGTTGATTTAAAAACTCAGACTTAAATAATAGGTCTTAAAATTGATTTTGGATATGCTTCTAGAATTGAAAATTATTAATCTACACTCTTAACTGAAAGTTGTACATTGCATAAGTTTTGTGAAAATTATGTTATTTCTTGTACCAGTCAAATTCATTTAGCCTTCCTTAAAATATGGTGTTACTGCTTACAGTAAGATCTTCATTTCTTCCTATTGTACATATTTTTAACATACAAAAGATTAACATAGCACAAGGTTTAGGGCTATTCTTTCTGGTATTGAAAAGGTCAAATTTTCAAAATAAGCAATAGAGGGGGTTTTTTGGCATCAACAATCCACACTTAAAAATCTATTACAGTATATATTTATTTCTATTGCAGACTGTCTTATATATTCTGTTTAAGAAGTATTTCTCAAAATAATTTCACAGTGAATGTTTTTAGTTTTTTTCTCCTATAAAAATTAAAAGCATATTCAAGCATATTGTTTAATATTGTTAAATTTACAACTTTGAGGTTACAAAATACTGCAATAATGGTAATGATGTAAAATGTAAAATTAGTACATTTGTGAAAAGATGTCTAAGGATATCCCTGTTATTTTAGACTGTGCAGGTGGATCTCCTAATTTCCACTTTCTTAGTGGGGAATAGTAAAAAAGCGAACCAAGACAAAAAACAGCTTTAATAAGTAAATACATTATTTGATTTTATGACCATATTTCTTCTGATATCACCATATGACATGCAATTCAATAAATATTGTCCCTATCAAGTCCGAAATGCCACTTTTGAACCATGGCATAAACTTATAAGACAGGTATCTAATACAGTGGAGTTTTAAAAGGAAATGCCCTTATGAACTGAGATATTTTTCACTGTGTTTGCTAGCTCTGTCCATTATGTCTGCTAAAAGTATTTCCTCCAGGTGGCTGGATCTGGATGGAGTCAAGAAGTGGTCGTAATGCTTGTCCAAATGGTCTGTGACAGTAAGAAACATGGAAGAAGAGTATGTTTAAGAGTTCAAAACAGTTTGTAACTAAAAATATTAAATTTAAAAACAAGACACCTAAGAACCTTGGGGAGAAATTAGCTATTCACAATCAATACAATCCTTAAGAGACATATGGAGAAATGAACCTATGATAATATCTAATCAGGATGAAGAAAAGGGAAGCCAATCCAAAACCTTGTCTATAATAGCACAGAACCTAAACATGGAACTTATTTTCATTTTTGTCTTCTTTTTTTCTGAGGGCTTTGTGTTTCTTTCCTTCATAGCTCCATAGCATTAGGTACTGAATTGTTCTGCAATTAACTTCATACTTTGACAGTGAACTGCTAAGCACTCTGAAGAAGTGTGCCCTTAGAATATATTAAATGTATTACGAAAGGGGTAAGCAGTCCAATTGAGTTCTTTTTTTGTGTGTGCATACATGTGGTCCTTGGTTAACAATAATAATTGGGAGACTAGAATTTGTGTTACTAAGCAATATGGCTGTAAAACCTGACATGGCATGACCAGTTTAGCGATGGAAATTCTGGCAGATCTTAGTGCCATTGTGAACTGAGAAAGCACAGTTGTTAAAGTTAGCATGCTATGTGGCAGTGTAAACAGTATACTATATAAAAAAAGATTGCACTTACGTTGCAAGGACTTCAGATGGGAGATCTGTAATGTAGGAAGGGATCTTTCTCCCTGTCAAGAATTGTGCCACTTCATTGCTGAATGTATTACAATTATGATCAAAAAGATTATAAGAGTCTCCTCTGTGATCCACCAAAAAAGTAAGAAGAATGAACATGAGTGAGATGTAAAGCAGAAAAAGTCTCAAGGATTCAAGCACACAAAGACAATCCAGATCAAAAGCTAACTGGACTTGATCTGTTGATACAGTGAGCACACCAGGATTATGTTTCCTCTGTCACCTAGGTCTGCTATAGCAGTGAAATGCACTTAACTTTGCTACCGGTTCGGAAATGTGAGCGTGTGCGCCTCTTCTGCGTATGCGCAGAGCCTTCAACGCATGCACAGAGGGTAAAAAACGGGACGTAATTATGTCCCGGTGGGTAGGTGTAACCCTACCAGTTCACGCGAACTGGCTACATCTGGCTAGTCTGCTACTTTCTAAATGATATGAAGTGGATTGCTGCCTTTATAGGTAGTTATCAACTTACAACAGTTCATTTAGTGCCCATTCAAAGTTAAATCACTGGAAAAAATAACTTATAACCATTTTTCACACTTATGGCCGTTGCAGCATCCCCTTGGTCATATGATCAAACTTTGGACGCTTGGCAACTGATTCATATTTATCCCAGGGTCATGTGATTACCTTTTGCAACCAAGAAGCCAGATTCATTTAGCAACCGTGTTACTAACTTCACAACTGCAGTGATTCACTTAACAAATGTGGCAAGAAAGGTCGTAAAATGGGGCAAAATTCACTTAACAACTATTTTGCTAGCAACAGAAATTTTGGGCTCCATTGTGGTCATAAGTCAAGGATTACCTGTATAGGCTCCCTCTGCAGCTCAAGAAACTATGTGACCAAAGTTTAAATCATATAGTGAGCCTATATAACCACAGCAGTCCTCCTGCTTGACACATTCCCCAACTCCCCATGCGTAACATTGCAAAGTGATGATATGAATGCAACAAACAGCAAGTTTGATGCCATTTCCTTTCACATGCAATTGAAAACCTCAAAAAAGAATGCATGGGAAGAATTGCTATATTGTACTTACTACATCTATGGGTACTGGGTACAGAGCACAGTCAGTACTGTTTCAAAAAGCCAGTGTTCTGGCAGAAATTCCAAATACAAAAGCTAGAATGGAATTATTAACTCTTTTCTGCCTACAATTTCTCTTAGTTAGCCTTACCTTCTGATTTTATTCAAACTATATTGAAGAAAATACATATTTGATTGGCATTTAAAATAAAGAAACTAAGGGCAAGAAATGCCTTAATCACCCTCACTCTGTTGGTGTCCCACTTTAATATAACAATTAATACTGCAGCTTTCATATATTCCTGATAAGTGCTTTTTTTGTATGTTGGAAAGCAGAAACAACATATCACTGTGAATGTAGCATATCAATGCTAAATTGATTAGTTTGCAACTGTTCTACAATATACACTGTAATACTGTATAACACTCTGGGTGAAATACTGAGAGCTAATACGAGTGCCACTGCAGATTTTATTTATAAAAAAACAAATTATATTATTTTGAAAAGCAATTGTTATAAAAATATGGACATTCATGTTCTAACTTAATCCCAACTGACCACAGTAGTCCTCATTTAGGAACTAAAATTGTGACCTACAACTTGGACATTAAGTGAAGCAATCACTAAGTGAAATCGTACTTATGCTGTTACTTAAATTTTACTTTGGTTTGCAGATTTGTGAAGGTCATAAATATGAAGATTGATCATAAAGTTACTTTTTCATCACCACTGTAACTGCAAATAGTTGCTAAACAAGACAACCACTAAACAAGGACCACCTGTACTTGGTCAATCTCAATTTCTCTTTTCTGCTGCCTATATTTTTTTGCTGGTAGTATTTTTATTGTGTTAATAATCATATATCAGTAATCCTTTGTACACTTTACTGCTCAATAAAGCATGATATTGATATGTGTGAAGGAAAATAATCAAAGACATTCTATTTCTCATCAAAAAGGTGATTAAATACTTCTGTGTTTTGATATGAAGTAATAAATGACTGAATAAGCAGTCTTCTGTATTTATATTTAAAGGTTTACATGAAGAGAGAGAAGAATATTATATTTTGTTTTAGACAGTAAATCAATGCAGAAGTGACATCATTATAACAATCAGCAGCAGATGTAATCAGCATAGTATACTGACTCTTCCTAGTTTATCCTTATATTCTAATATCTTAGGTGATTTCAGCCTAACTGTGCATATAATTTCAGAATTTTACATAAAATTTACATACAAATTTAAAAGAATTCTAATAAATTATTCCCTTCACAGAATATTAGAATGGAAACTAAACAGCAGAGTCTCACCGGAATATAGATTCCCCCAATGAGGACAAATATTCTAAGAAGAGGTCTTCTGAAACTTCAGTATATCCCAGATCTACAACAGAATCTGGAGGCCCAAGCAGTGTTCCACCCTATAAAATTAGCATTCATTAGGTTACTAAGTCACTATGAAAATTTCTCGGTATCTTTTATAGAATAATTTAAGTCGAAAATGTTCTGCAAACTGTCACAATTTGTTCACATCAATTGGAAACTTCCAGAATTTACTCACATCTGCTATCACTAGTAAAACTGACAGTAATATTTCATAGGATCCTCATATAATCTCTTAATCTGGAGACTTGGAATGGCAGGAAAACTTGTTTGCTTGTTATAGAGATGTGGATCTCCCAGAACTTGCTTTCAGAAGAGTGGCTTTAGAGGAAGGACCAGGACTTTAGTTTGCCAGTTAAGGTGACTCAGATAAGTGTGTTAAATAAAAACCCATTATCTATGGCTAAATTAAAATCAGCACTAGCCTGAATCATAATTGCATTAGGAAATGAGATTCAGAAAGAATATCTTTGATTTAAGCCAGGTTTTGCAGACCTGAAAAGATTACTTAATATTCAAAGCAACAGTTATTGTACAAAACACAGAGCAAGGTAATGTGAGACAATCATCCAGGCAACAGAAGCTGTGGGGGTGGGGTGGTAAAGGTTGGCAGACTCTGGATGTTTTTCAAGTACACCTATTGATTCTTCTCAGAGTTTAGGGATGCAGAACGACTTATCTTTTTTCTGCAAACTAATTCACTGTTGTCAATTCTGATAGAGGCCCTTATCTCATTGCCAATACTGCAAAACTAATTGTTTTTTTGTCTTTTACATCAGTCAGCAAGACATTTGAATAAACCCTAATTTCTTTTATAATATTTTATTGAATTTTTAAAAAATGTCTTCTTTGTAGAAAGCCAGGATAATAGCAATAATCTCATGTTCTTTGTTTAAAATTTCATTTGTTATCTATTCTTATCCATTTTAGTCAAAACTTTGTTTAGTTATTTCATTTCTAAGTTCCTGTGATTTTACAGGTGATATTGAAATATATAATTTACCTATGTAAGAATGTTAATACCGTGTTTCCCCAAAAATAAGAGTCTTATATTAATTTTTGCTCTAAAAATTGCTTTAGGGCTTATTTTCAGGTAATGTCTTATTTTGGGGAAAATACAGTACTAAATGCATCTGTCTGGCTGATGATCTTAACTGGGGCTTATTTTGGGGGTAGGGCTTATATTACAAGCATCCTGAAAAATCACACTAGGGCTTATTTTCCAGTTGGATCTTATTTTCAGGGAAACATGGTACTAATTTCAAGAAATACAAAATAAATTGAAATCAACTGAGCAAAAGAGAGAGAGAAAAAAAGAATAACTTCCGAGATGTCTGTAAACTTACAGGTGGACAACTTGAAATTCCCCCACTACCATAGAAGAATTCATCCCTGTGGGCAACTATGGAGGTGTGCCTGAGAATAAATAAACAGCAGGTTAAAAGAGTAAATCTCCAGCCAGTATGTTGCCTAACAGTTTATCAAGGTTAATACAAATGCAAACAGATTAGTCTCATAACATTTTGTCTTCTATAACACTGCAGGATATTCAGAGTTTCAAACATTCCCAATTCATTCTTCTTCCCTTAGCTTTTACCTCTTGCCTCCAGCAGTCAATCAGCATTTTATGACAAATATTTGCTTCTAGTAATGTGTTTCGGGTTTGTGTATGTGTATTTATTTATTTATTTTGCCACTCATCTCATTTCAAATTGATTCTGAGCAGCTTACAACATTAAAACCAATTAAAATAATAAAAGATAAATATTTCTAAAGTAATATACATGGAAATGACAATAAAATATTTAGAGTTAAAATTATAGTTAAAAGTTAGGGAGGAAGGGAACAGGATGCACCTGTTGCCTCTTAATTCATCAAACATTCATCCAGTGTGATGCTCCCCTATTGGGGCCCCAAGCCCCAAGCCATCTGGCAGAGCCAGGTCTTAGGCCCTTATGGAAGGTCAGAGGGGTGGAAGCTGATCTCACCTCAGGGGTAAGATGTTCCAAAGGGCAGGAGCCATGGCACAGAAGGCCCTTCTCCTGGACCCCTCCAGCTTTAGAATTCCTTGATTGTTGAGTCTGGTGGGCCAGACCTAGGGAGGTGAGACAGTTTCTCAAGTAACATGGACCCATGCTATGCAGGGCTTTAAACTTGATAACACCATGTATTGCACCCAGAAGCAAACTGGCAGCCAGTTCAGTTCATGGAGTACTGGTATAACAAGGGCCATCCTAGGGGCCCCAAGAACTGTCTGTGCCCCTGCACTCTCCACCAGTTGATGATTCCGAATGCTCTTCAAGGATAGACCCATGAGGAGTGCATTACAGTAGTCCAGATGTGAGAAGACCAGGGCTTGAATGACTGAGCACAGGGCCTTTTTTTTGTTCTCCCACTGGCCCTACTTCATTTTGAATTTTTTTTTTTTTGCACTGACTGTAGCTACATCACAATAATTAGATTTCTCTGTTACACTATCTATTCTAAATTCCCAATATGTAGGCATAAGAGTAGGAATCTCCCATAGTACAAACATTCTAATTAATTTTAAGACTAGTTACTTACCAGATACCCTCTAGTTGCTTACCTGTATACAAAAGAAGAAAGCAATAAGTATCAGCATCTTCATATAAGTTTCTAAATTAGTTTCTCTTAGAAAGAGCTCAGAAAGTCAGACTTAACTACCTCATTTTCTTAAAAACCTGTGAAACACCTTTTTTCTTTTTCTTGATGATTCTTAAAGTATGGCAGGCTGATAAAGGATATGTGATATGTAATATGTAAAGTTGATTCATAATATCTATATTAATAATATGTTAAGATAATTCAGAATAATTTTTCTATTAGAGCAAATAAAAAATATTTAATTACTTTTTATTTACATCTGACCTAATATGTTAGAAATGATGTATGATCAGTACAACATATTACATCAAGTGAATATTGCCCCTGTGCTTCCCTGGACTCCGGAGGTCCTTTGGAAGCCGTAAACGGGCCCATTTCCAGACTTCCGGAACTTCTGGGAGGCCTGTTTTTCACACTCCTAGAGTTTCCGTGCGGGCCCTGCACTTACCTGGCATCCAAAACGGGCTGTGTGGAGACTCCTGGTAGGGGTGAGGTGGGCGGGGCTAGCCAGGCCTTGCAACTACCAGTTCAGCGAACCAGATATAAAATTAGCATCCGGTTTGCCCAAACCGGTTGAATCCCACCCATGGGAATGGGGTTTTCTCTGTATTGGTGGGAATGATCTTGGTGGTTTCTTAATTAGACTGTTGTTTATTAGCTTGTTTGGCAGTTCCTTGATTGGGGTATCATTTATTTCTTGATTCTTAGCCTAAAGTTATCTTGGTGTTAATCTCTGCCCATCTGGATGCTGATTGCTGGTGAGGAGATGTTTTAGTCATTTTGTTTCCCTTTTGGCTTTTTAATTGTCTCTTTTGAATGGTATGCAGATGTTGTTTATGTCTATCTGCCTGCTGATGGCAGATTTGAGTGTCAGGGTTCCAGGAATTCTCTAGCATTTTTGGCTTGGTTTAGGATACTCAGAATTTCCCAGTTGAAACTATGGTTAAGCCTATCCATGTGTTGTAAAATTAAGCAGTTTTCATCATGTCTTCTGACTGTTGTTAATTAATACAGAGTTCCATGTGGGAGGTACTTGCACTTCTGTTGAAACTCAAATGAGTTGCTTATGATTACACTTTTCTTCATCACAATGACAGTGCAAGTTCAGAAATGAAAGTAAGAAAATGAACATTAAAAAATTATGAAATGGTTTAATGTTTATGCCTTGCTCTTTACTAAAAGTATTCAAAAGTAGTAAGCAGCACAAAATACTTTGTTGACTGAATCTTGCTTTCAAATACAAATACAGCATTTTGATAAACAGTAAATGATTCTGTAGCATTTTAAAGAAAAACTATCCTTTTGGGGCTTCAGTATTGCGGAATCTCTCAACTGCTAAACATTTACTTTGCAAATGCACATCTATATGTTGAGGATACATAAAAACTCAACATGAATAAGTTCAGTGCTGCTTTGCAGATATAGGGAATGGATATATATTATGGATTAAAATTATTTCCATAAATAGTGTGTGAATAGTAATAAGATGACTTAGTTTGCTTCTTCTCAGTTTCATGATTTTATTACGACAGTGATATAAAATCATTTTATATGACCATATAAAATCATATGCTTCTCTGGTTGCTACTTTTACTGATCAGAAATAAATTTTAAGAATAAAAGTTCTCCTATGCTACATCAAAATCAAAGTTACTGATTATAGGCCAGTAATTAAAGTAACTAGTTTGATTAAATTTTATGTATTTAAAATACATATATGAAATTAAATGATTTAACCCTTCAGGAACCATCACTTTGTAGCAGTAAACAAAGTTGTACATTCCCATTATGTCATGAACTATTACTATACAGTTGGGAGTGCATACTCCCAGAAGGGCACTTGTAACAGTCAGTAAATCACAGCTGAGTGATCAGATTAAGCACAATCCACTGGAGAAAGAAATGGCAACTCACTCCACTATTCTACCAAGAAAACAAAGTAAAATTCACAGCTACCGATAGGACAATAACAGTAGAGGACAATTATGTGTAGCACTGATGATAATCATGTGGCTGGACTAAGGCTGATAGAATGTTCAGCTGCTTGTATGCCCAGAGACAAAAGACAAGTTTTATCCTGCAAAGATATATTTGTGTTTGTGTATGTGTATACACACATATAAACACACAAACAAGTTGATACAAAAAATGTTAGAATCATGAACCAAAGCAACTGGATGTATTCAGAGCAGAAGTATCAAGTCTATATGAAAACATTTTGGGACTTAGAAAACTGTAAAGTTTGAATAAGTCACTTCACATAAAAAAACACACCAGATATTCTACAGTGAACAAGAACATCGGACAAGAAGCAGTTATAATTATTAGCAAAAAAAGTGTTAAATCCAGTGCAAACAAAATTCAAGATACAACTAAAAAATGACTGGAAGATTTTAGTTCCAGTTAAGAAGTTCAATGTTAAGGTGATCCCTGCATCCCACAGGTGAAGAGGAGGCTGATAATGAATAGTTATATCCTGACATGCAATAACTTGTCAATACAACAAAAAAGATGTGATCTCTTCAAAGGCTACTGGAATACTAAAGCTTAGTCATGAGAGAAATTAGGCCTTGGTATATAATTAAGACAGATGCCAGACTAACAGAATTCTACCATGATTTTATATTCACAAGAAATACAGTACTTTTTTCACCAATCTAAACAACTTGTACAACAATCTAACAACTGAATGTTACCAGATGGAATAAAATTGACCACGTATTTTGCAAGTACAGATGAAGAAGTTCTGTTCAGCCAGTAAAAAGAAGACATGATGCTGACTGTGGCACAGATAATGAACTTCCAATTTCAACTAAAAAAGGAAACAAAGTGATCAAGCCAAGAAGGTGAATCTCAGAAATATGCCATTGGAGTGGGCTGTGATGATCAAAGAAGAGATTCATATTAGAGTCTGTGTATTTATGGACTAAGGTGTTGAATTAGAAACAGAGGCACCCAGGTTTTAGTGTTGAAGCACACTGAGTGACTTTAGGCCACTCACTTTCTCTTAGGCCAATCTATCTCACAAGGTTGTTATAGAGAAAAGTTGGATAAGGGTGCACTTTGGAAAAGGTAGGATATAAACTGAGTACATAAGTATATTTTAATGAACTAAATTCAACAGTCCCTACTAGAAATCTGCCATATTGTTGTACTGTATGTCAAATTCATACAGAAGCAATTAAAATATTCCATGCTGTCAGAAGCAAAAGAAAATGACTGAAAATTGGTGAAAACTGGCAAAAGGAAAAGGTGACAGCAACAGAAAAAATTACCTACCTAAACACCGAATTCCTGAGAAGGGCAAGAAGTTATATCTAAATAAGTGAAGCAAACAAATGAAGGATAATAATCAAATGGGAAAACAAGAGATTTAAGAAAATTAGAGAAATCAACCAGAGCTTTTACACAAAGATGTTCATAATAAAAAATAAAAAGATAAACATCTAGTGAAAAAGAAAGAGATAAAGGCTCCCAAATAATCGATACATATGTGGACATCATCAATGAACAAGAGCCACATTTGGGAAAATTTAAATAGTTCAATGAAAAATGTTAACAGGAGTTGATGAAATAGCAGTTTGGTTATTCATAACACGCGCAAATGTTACTTTTAATGTTTTTTATCTGCTTTATATTGAATGTTTTATTTATTGTTATTTATTGTGTAAGTCCCCTTTGGGAAAAGATGGGCAGCTATATAAATTTGATTAATACAATAATAAATGTCTTATTCAATTGTCACTTTCAATAGTTCAGGGATATCATAATACAATAGTGACTATTCTGTTTACCTGGAGGATTTTTTTTTGGTCGCCTCTGTAAGTCGCCTATAAAAGTGAAAGTGTTCCTTTTTAGAGATTCCATTATCATCGCCCCAAAAAAGATCCCTCGTGTCTCTGGCTTTTTGAACTCCCATCTAACCACCTTAAGCACCTTAAGCTACCCTGGGAAACAGCTGGTTTCGAGCGTCGACCTTAGCATTTCCTCCTCTCCCTTTGTGTCGGCGGGAAAAGTTGTGATTCTGAGCCAGGCAGAGGCATCGGGGCTCTTAAAGTCGCCCCTTGCTACGGTACACAGCCGGCGCAAGGAAGAGGCCGCGCATCGCCTGGATCGGGCGGATGAAGGGAAGGGAAATAAAACCCCACGTCTTCTCACCGTTTCTCCCTAGGTCCTAGGAGCCTAGAGAAGGGCGGAAGAGCTCGTTGGCTCCCGCAGACCTGCATAACTGGAGCAGGAGCGTCTTCCCCCGTTAAGGCAGTATTTGACCGGATAGCCATCCCCGTCCGCTTTCCCCCTCAGCCTGTCACACAGATTGAGGAGGCGGCGGGTTTCCATATCTTACTCGCCGCTCTTACCGAGCATGATAGGACTGAGGCGGCGAGCCATGCCCTTGGACAGGTCGTACACGTAGAGCTTCACCGAGTGCAGCATCGGAGGCGAGTCCATGACATTGGCCGAGGAAACGGGAAGGGGAGCTTGCAGGAAAAAAGGAAAAAACCTTCCAGACCAATTCGCCCTTCTCTGGCGAGGCCGCTGGAGAAGAGAGAAGCCGAAGGGGAACACGGCTGGCCTAGTCCGTGCGGCTCCCGGCAGCGACCGCTATTGCGGGACTAACCGACTGACAGAAGGTGACTGAAAAGGGGCGGAGGGAGGGCGGCGAGGGGAAGGCTCGTTTCACGCACGCGTCGCCCCATAAGGTGAGATAAACCGCTTGTCACTGGGCCTCTTGTGAGGGAGCGGCGCTGAACAGTAGAAAGGCGGGACCAAAGAGTTTACGCAATTGTTCCATGTGGACGGCATCACTGAGGACAATGCGAGCCTGTCTTTGTCGCGTGCTATTGGTTAGAACGTGACGGAAGGGGTGGGACATCGAGACGTTAACGGGGAATAACAATTTAGGAAGTTGGTGTGTTTGGAGGCCGTTATGCGGGCTCGGTTTTTCTGCGGGGTTAGTGCGCGGTCGAAGGCTTCAGAGTGAAATCACTGTCAGGCTTCATTCCCTTTCAATAGAAATAGATAAGAGTGACGCGTTCTGTTTGCTAGGTGAGTTTTAGGCCTTGAATCCTCTTGCCCGCTAAAATCTGCCTGTGTTAAAACGGGTAAAATCCCTTCAAGTCGAATTCGACTCTTGGTATCTTTATAGGCTGCGGAATGCATCGATAATATTGGGGAAAAGAAATGGATTGTTGCTGCCTCCTTCCAATCGAAAGAAAATCGAAAGATTTTCCAGTCTATTCTGTTATTGTGATTTCCTGGCGGTCTACTTTCCATGTACTAATTGAGCCTGATCTTATTCGCCTTTTCACCTTAGGTGACCTAGGTGCTATCTTTTGAAGCAGTAAATCGGCAAAAAAGGCTTTTAGAATAATTATGATTGGATATGTTATTCTCTCAATTTCTCAATAAAGATTGGCACCAAAGATAATGTATGCTCTTTTAATCAAATATCCCCAAGAAAACCTGTGTGCGGAGTTTTTAAATTCTCCGAATTTAAATACAAACAAGGTGAACTTAAACGGTCCATCTGAGACGCTTTTCAGATTGCAGGGGGGGGGGAAAGTAGGTACTCTCACAACTGCATCACATCATCTCCCCTCACCAACTTCCTTCAAGAAGTCTCGGGCTTCTTTGATTTCTGTGCAGTCGCACCGAGACTAAAAAAAAAAGACGATTTTACATTGCTTTACTACTAAATTACAGCAAGTAAAGCAAAAATAAGGATTCGGCTTAAACAACGGAAGGCAAACCCTCAACAGTCCAGACAATGGGAATTTCGGACGTCTCTGCGATTCTTCGTTTTATATCTGCGCTTAATCAGAGTACAAGATTTACTCTACTGAGGCATTTGGAACTTGTTTGTGTACGGCCTGCTTTTCCTTCGTCGCTTTAATTACCCTTGTTTCCCCCCTCAAGGGGCGGAGATTCGTTGTGACTGACAGGTTCCTATGCTGGAATCCGACGGGGGAGGAAAGAGAATAAACCGGAGGGTTGGGGACTTTCTGCAAAAGGCCCGTTCGTGAACGCCGTCATTTTATCGGCGGTAAGTCCGAATCGGGAGTGGGGGGGTTCGTGGGACCACAGTAAAGATATTCCATCGACAGGTTCTGCTCGCCTCGGCAGCAAACGAGGCAGGGCCTGAAACGACGGAAGGGGAGTTGTAAATAGTTGGGGCTCACGCCGTTTCTGTTTATTCCTTGATGCGGTGTTGTAATAGCGGTTTATGGTTTGCAAATATTAAGGCAAAGCAATGCTACCAACATTGAAGTGAGTAAGTAAGAAAATAAAGGCCGGTCTTTTCACGTAGAGACGAAGTTTTCTAGAGAAGCGCATGGTTTTTGCATTCGTCCCTTGCCGCCTGGGCGCTTCTATTTTCAGACGCACAAAGATGAGCCCGAGGAGTTGTTGAGGGCGCTTGGAAGATCGACTTAATCTCTCCCGCGTGGCCCTTCTTCAAAAAGAGAAATTTGGGGAGCTGAAGGATGGCAGGGCATCGCGCGCTTCTGGAAGTTATCTTTTTGTGCACAGTTTCTTCAATATGGACATATTGAATTCAAAATTTCCTCTTCAGCAAAGATGTACAATGCAGTCACAATCATATATACAAAAAAAAAAAGTCTTACAAATTGTTTCAAAATATTCATGCATCAGATTGAATCATACAGTTGGAATGTAGTTTCAAACAATGGCCTGGCCCACAATAGTGCTAAATCATTGTGGCTAAGCAGGAAATTGTAGAAATAGGTTCTACTTCTGCCTTAACCAGGAGGCATGACCTTGGGCCAGTTTCTCAGCTGAACTCACCTCACAGGGTGGTTGTTGTGGAGAAAATAGGAGGAAGAAGTTGTGTTGGATATGTTTGTTGACTTAAGTTATTTGTAAAATAACTGGGATACAAATAAATAAAATAACTTGATATGATGGGAAGGCTCAATAGTTTCAAGGACCTGAGAGCTTCTGGCAGATTCAACTGAAAAAAGAATAGAAAAAGCTAAGAATAATCCATATTGTGTTGAAAGCAGGTATATAGTAAATGTACTTCATTAGGAGGAACTTCAAAGTCAAATACCAAAACAATGTCATGAATTTTGTACAGCTGTCAAGAAATGTGTGGTCATTTGCACAAACTAGAATGCTGGGTGATGAGAATGCTGACAGAAGGCTCTCCTCTAGGGCAGGTTTTTTCATACTTTTTCAAACTGCAGAAGTGCGGTAATTTTTAAAATTCCTGGAACCCTTGAACATGAGACAAACCTTTAGTAATAGAAGATTGGTAATGAAACACACACACACACATCTCTTATGGAACATTTATTTTATTTTATTTTATTTATTTTATTTATTTGATTTGATTTATAGGCCGCCCTTCTCCGAAGACTCAGGGCGGCTTACAATGTGCTAAGCAATATCATCAAATTCTTACATAGTTGAGCATGAGATTTTCCCATATAGATCTTTCTCATAGATTGTGGCTTTGGTGACCGTACCAAAGCCACAAAGAAATGTGATCACTTTATTGCAAAAGTATTACTACCGTATTCTTGTTCAAATGCTTGGAAAACAGCTGGATAAAAATGCATGCTGTATTATCTAGGACAGTGATGGCGAACCTATGGCACGGGTGCCACAGGTGGCACTCGGAGCCATATTGGTGGGCAAATGAGCATTGTCCCAGCTCAGCTGCAGCGCACATGCGTGTGCCAGTCGGTTGGTTTTTGGGTCTTCTGGGCCCACCAGAAGGCGGGGAAAAGGCTGTTTCCGGCCTCCGGAAGGCCTCTGGGAGGGTGAGGAAGGCTGTTTTTGCCCTCCCCAGGCTCCTAGAAAGCCTCTGGAGGCTTGAAAAACGGGCCTACCGGGCACACCTTGCCATCACGTGCCAAAAGCGAAAGGATTGGGGGATGGGTGTCTCGTGCGTATGTGCAGGGGGTGTGGAGCATTGAATTATGGGTGTGGGCACGCTCAAGCACAACGACCGCATGCTCCCCCTGCTTTTGGCACCTGACGGCAAAAAGGTTAGCCATCACTGCCGTATAGTGTTTATTAGAACTAAGGAAAGTGGATGGAAGTATTTAATGTAGTTGTTAACTGTTTGCTAGTGTCTTGTCACTTATATTCTTCTTCTTTCATTGCTTCTTGTCGCCAGGGGGAAGGTGGGGGTTTATTTTTATTCTTTATATATTGAGTTTTTATTTTTTGTAAGCTGCCCAGAGTCACTGAAAGTGAGTGGGCAGCCATATAAATGTTCTTTTAAAAAATAGATAACTTTTGTGAAAAGGCTTTTAAGCATTCTGCTGTTGAGACGCTTCCATTTGTCATGTTAAATGGAATTTTAATGAACCTGCTACTGCCAGTCCTTTTATGCCTGATTCTTTATTATGCTTAATCTTTTACTTAGCATATAAAATACTTCTTTAGAAGTGCTGGTTAGATGAAACATACATAGAAATATATAAGGATTGGTATCCTGCTCTTTATTCCACTGGGAGCCATGGCTAGATTTCTTTAGCTTCCAAAATAAGGTCAAACCTATATTCAGTCTGTAGTATTTCTATATAGAGATAGAATGTAAAAAGTTTACTTCATAAAATTATTCACACATGAAAAAGCAATTGCCCCAAAGCATAACTGCTGAGACCTCTATTACTGTTTTTTAAATATACTGAGCTGCTTACTTTAGATATATTATGAAAACACGCAACATATGTGGAAATGTGCAGTATTAAGATTGAAGAGCCTGCTGAAAGACAAAGTAAAAAATGGAGCCTTTTAACATACCTTTTACATGTCTTTTTAATGAAAAAATGCAACAAGAATATTCGTGGTTTGATCTTCTGAATGTCTTGCCTTACAAATACTTTGCATCCAAATAGAAAAATCTGCTTTCAAGTTTAAAGGGTGTACTTATTCCATTGATTTATCTAATTTATTCACTGTCTTCCTGTGTTAGATCTCAAACAGCTCAAGTGGGAGGCAGAACGCGACAAGTGGATTCACAATAAAGACATGAAAAGTATCATCAGGCAGAAAAAGAAGTTCAGCCACAAACCACTGAAAAACAAACAAAAATACAAGCGAAAAAAATAAATGTAAATTATTTTGATATTGACTACTACCAAAATTGTTTCTACTTACTTTTAGGGTTTTTTTGTAAGCCATTTCTCTTCATCCATCTCTTTGAGCCCATAAATACCAGCCCACTCATTACTCTTGTAATAAACTGTGAAAATAAGAAAATGCCTTAAACTTGGTTGAATTAAGAGTGAATTTTGAAGATATGATTTTGAGATATTTTTATTCTAATTTTCAGAGGGAAGTCCTGCAGAATGTTATCTGTACCAAACAACTATATTTAAAAAATGGCTTAGTTCATGGGCAGAAAGAATTATACTTGACAATTATTAACCAAACATACCTTCCAAAACAGAAGGCCACCTTCGCTTCATTTTATGTCTGAAATCTGGAGCAAAAGGAATTTCTATTAGTTACAAAGTACTACAGCAGACTTTAATACTACAGCAGACTTTAATTTGTACAGTATATACTTTTTTTACATTGTCCTAATCTTTTGGAATTCACTAAATATGAAATAATAATTTGTAAAAGAGACAGCGCAAAATGTCTTCTTATATTTTCAAAAACTTTGAACAAAGTTAATATCCAAAGAATTCTTGGGAAACTCAGCTATTGTGAAATAAGACAGAAACCTCATGTTTCATTAATTTTTTTTAAAAAGGAAGGAGTAAGAATGAAGGCCTCATGATACAGTGAGATTCTCAAAGATATGCACAGGGATTAGCAATATTTCATTATTAACAATATTAGCAATATTTCATATTTCATAAAGGAACTCAGACTCCAGTAGCAATGAATAAGTTGATGCAATTTTTCTGATTAAAACAAAATGGGATAATGAAGACCTTTAAAATCTGGAACAATGAGCATTAAAATACAGTTTAGTCTAAGCAAGTGTAGTTATGGACATTTAGAAAACAATAATAATATTAATCGCAAATATGCTAGAAGGATCTAAACTAGTGCTGACTATCAATTTCAATTTCAATTTATTCCAATTTATACCCCGCCCTTCTCCCTTGCGGGACTCAGGGCGGCTCATAGTCATAATTAAAAAACACCTAATACAAAATATAAAATCATTTAACATATATTAAATTAAGACTGTCCCTATTTAAAATCCTTACCCTAATCCTCAAAA
>JANHFK010007126.1:0-11459 GCA_036250565.1 Sibynophis collaris
CTCTCTATTTCCCCCCCTAAGTTTCTAAACCAAGATGAACACTTGCCTGGGAATAAAACCTATTAATTTTTTTGGCCTTATAAATGATCAAGCATCATAATGTCAAAGGATGTTAGGCGCTAGTGGGCAGATAAGCTCAACACTCAATTCTGAATAGTTGAAGTAGGAGTTTCCTGAGGAATGAACTGCATGTACTACCAAGTATCCTGATCATTTGAAGGGTTCTCTAATGTAGGTTTAATATGGCACGTAGAAGTTTGGGGTATCTCATTTGAAATAAAATTCAGACAACCTTGAGTAAGTAGAGAGTAGGTCATCAAGGGTGATCACAGAACAGAAAATTAAACCCTATAAAAAGAAATTGAAAAACTGGAAATATTCTGTTTGAAGAATAGATAAGAGTACTCTTTGAATATTTGAAAGGAGGTTACACAGATATCAGCCAAGACTTATCTCTTTCATCCCAGAAGGCAGGACATGGACTAATAAATATGAATTATAGTAAGGCCATTTCTATTGAATGTTAAAAAAAGGTGCTAACAGTAAAAACAGATTGGTACTATAGTATAGTAAAGAGATTAATTTTAAAAATAGTTGGACAATTCTCTATTCTGTGTAAAACTGGGAACTGAATTGCATTGCTTTAAATCACCTTGATTCTGTGTTTATACATGCATACTTTATACATATTTTGTATATATATTATATATTTTGAGTATATTTTCATGGTATTTTTTTCAGGAAAGGAATCTTAGAAGAGTACAGTCAGATCACCAGCCTTGTGACAGAAGAACTAGTGAATGTTCATAAAGAGATACAGATATCTGTTGAACAATTAGATCCTGCTTCAGAGTACAGTAGTTTCATAGAAACTCACAGGTAAAATATTGGTGGTAGTGTTTTACTGCACAATAAGTATGTTCTTAACAATGCAGTACATAGTAACTATGCTTATAGAAATAAGTCTATGTAATAGCAAAAGTGATTTGTGTGATTTAAATTGCCCAATTATTACAAACAATTCTTTCACATAAATTATTTAGTGCACATAATAACATCAGATATAATAATCTGGGTAAACAATTAAATCTGTGCAGTACAGTATTCCTATTACTGTAATCTGCAAAAAAATTCCTCTGTTGATAACGTTTTTCTAGTATATGTAAAGAAAATCAGATATTTTTCTATATGGACTGAGTTTCTGCTGTTAATATAAGACTTACAGAAAGTTTGGGTGTTATTGAGGCATATGTTTTAAAAAACATGCAGGATTGTTAAACTGTATGATTATTACTTGAGGCATTTATTAATTTTAGGAATTAAATAAAATTCACTTTTTTTACTTGTTTGCTATTTTAAAAGAATATTTATTTTAAATATAAAATATATGTTCAAAGACATACTGTTATTTATGGCTACTACATTTTTATTGATTTGCAGAATTTACTTTTGAGTTTGCAATTATAAATGTGATATATATGTAAAGAAAATCATATTTAATTTAGAACGGCAGAACATTTCTAGCAAGAATGGGTGCTCTATTTGTAATACTTTTAGAAGCAGTCTGGTTCTTTAATAGTTCCTTCCTTCTGCCACTGCAGTTCTTTGCTAGAAATCTATTGCTGCAATTGGAATTTCACAGAAGAGGTAATAGAATTGTAATATACTGAAGCAGTAAAAAAAAGTATATTCCATAGTAGTTGGCTTTGTTTCATTTCAAAAATCTAAATGTGATTTACTCTAGCAGACTAAAGTAGAGGAATCTGTGCTTTTGATTTGATATCTAGAAGTTTCTTACTTAACAGATACATTTCTTAACTGCCCATATCCAGCAGAGAGAGAATGAATGAATGAATGAATGAATGAATGAATGAATGAATGAATGAATGAATGACCATTACAACATAGAACAAAAAACTGATGGGGCAGGGGAAGAAAAATAAAATGAGAGTAGATATTGAACATTTACATGATATGGCATAGTTATGTCAGAAAGTATGGTATAACTATAAAATAGTATCGGTTATTCAGATAATCTTACATTATTATAACTTCCAGGGCCAATGCATCTTAATTTATAATTAATCTACCTAGTACAATGATCTGTGATGGAAGCTTGTTACTCATTGCAGCCACAATTTGAATATTTCTTTTTCTTTTCTTTCTCCTGAGGAAAGGAGCTCATCAGTTCTTTGAATAGGTTCTTAAAAATTGCAGTCAGGTGATGTGAAAAAATAATGCCTTGTATTATTGTTGCTTTTTTTTTTTTACTAAAGGACATCAGATATTGAACAACAAGAAATAGAATTTGATACATCATTATTAGAAGAAAATGAAAATCTTCAAGCTAATGAGATTATGTGGAATAATTTGACAGCTGAAGGTTTACAAGCTATGTAAGTAATTTAGTCTCTTTTTTCCTTTTCAATTTTGGTTATGTAAGATAAAAACTATTGAATCAGGTAGTAACTATGTAATATACATTTTCATAAGAAAGTTATAGCCATTCTCTGTCTCCCTCTCTCTCCCTTTTTCTTAACAATAAGGTTGTATACAAAATAAAATATAAATCAAATTCGTTATGCTGTCAAAAATTATTTTGCTTTCTTAATTTAAGTTTTGAGAAATGTGGATTTACATTTCTTTTACCAATAATTACATAAAAGAGTTGTGTAAGATTATGACTGGATGATGGCTACTTTAGAGAAAATTGGAGAATAATGACAGTGAAACCTATAATGGGCCACTTAGGAAGATGGAGTTCATTTACTCTTCAATGTCCATTTAATATTAAAGTACATCATCAGGACTACATAGGACATTTCATAATGATGTCATTATGCAAACATCACAAATTGCGTCATTTGCATCAATTTATTTCGGACACAGTGGACATCTGTTATTTAGAGGAAAGATCTGGATGAAATTTGGTTGATTACACTTGAAGCCTACAAAATGGGATTCTATTAAATCAAGGTTTTACAGCATCTGGGAAGAGAACACTGTGAGACAGCAGTCCTCACATTCAAGAAGAACATGTGCCCATAGGACTGACAAAAATACATCTAAAACTGTACCAGCTTTGTATCAAAACAGTGTCTTAGTGAAATCAATCTTCACATTTTTGTAGCTCTTTCACCTGTCAGAATTATGTAATGTCCTGGATAGCACTCTTGTTTTTCAGGAAGGTCCAAATTGTCTTTCTTGTTTTGACAATAGTCTAGTTGTTCTGTAGGTAAAAACTAGCTCGTAGTGAGAAGCAGTTGGATGTTAGAGGATATGTTGGAAGGAAGTTTAAATTAGAAGATGTGAATGGGATATGGGAAGGAAAAAGTTAAGGGTAGTGACAGTGGAAATGAGATGAGACGTATTGGACCTATGCCTAGTTGGGGAGGCAAGCCGGACTGGAGTTGACTCTGGATAATGGCAGAGGCTTTGAAGAGTAAGCAAAGTTGCTGCTGGTTTATGTTTTGCAGAGACAGCTGCAGAAGAAAGAAAGAACAGAGTGATAACTGCCATTGTTGATCAGGCACTCACAGGAGAGGCACGGAGCTGACCCATCCAGAAAAATACTTAAAATTTGTGGCTGGAACAATATCCTGGCAAAATCAGTGAGAATGGTAGAGACCAAGACAAAGAGTAGAGAATTGTTTGCAAGGTTTGGAGCAAAAGCCAGAAGAGTAGAAGACTGGAAGCTGTTATGGCAACAGGTTCCTAAATACTTGTTTGGCTGGAGGAAAGAGAGAGAAGTGAATGAAATAAACAGCAGAGGCTTTGTTTGAAAACATAGCTTGTGGACTGGTGATGGGCTATAATATTAGACTTCTTGGCTGATATGCTGCAAGGATCCCCTTTGAGTGAGAAAATTGAAGAGGAGCCCTTGCTTTACTTAATAAACAGGTAGGCTCTGGATGTTTTATTTATAATAGGTAGTTGATTATGGAGAGAAGGAAAAGCGGAGTTGTTATGTCTGGTTTTGAATATGAACAGTGGGAGTCTGTAGGTTTCCATGTACTTTGTGGTCTCTTGGATCTGTTACTACACAGTTTTTGTGGCCAGTTCAAAATTCAAAGTGCTATTAACTATAAAGACCTGGCATGTTGTTAGGACACGTATGAGTCGTCCTTATTAAACATGATTTTGTCTTTTTAGTCTATATATCTAGAGAGCTTACCTGAAATTTTCCACTGCAACAAGAAAAGGGATGTGGACCAGATATTTCTGTGGCAGTCCACCCAAGGTGTACTTTTGTCCTTTCTCTTGTGATGCTTTATAAATCACCAAGATTGTAAAAACAGTTCAATAGGCCTTTGGCCCAGAATGAAGAATGATAAGAAACTATCTAGTTTGGAACTATGATTGTTTTAATGTAGATGAGAGTGGTAGGATTTTGAATGATAAACCACCTAATAATTAATACTAATAATTCTATACTAATAATTCTGTCAGAAAAAATATCTTTGTACATAGGAGTGTGCCTGTAAACAAATAATCATTGTTATAACATGATAACTTACATTTCCCCCATGCATGTGAAGAACTTGCTTTCATTTATGTAAGAAAGTTTCTCATTTCTGTACTATCATCAGGGTTGACCATAACTCTCCCAAAAAAGATGCACAAGGAAGTTGGTGAACTTGTCACTGCTGTGAAATATCTGAAAAGTAAAATTAATAATTTCCTGTTTGCAAGTGAAATTAACTTCTACTCACAACTTTCAATACAGGATTTAATTCGTAAAAGGTCTTGCCACTGTAATCATAATTTCTTGTAATAAAAAGCAAAACTTCCAGTCTTCTAATCACTATTAGAACTTGTCTTTTCTCTGTTCGATTGTATGAGGAACAAGATATTGCACTGTACCTAGTTGCTTTAAAATAAGATTTGTGTAGCATAAAATAGAAAATGAAAGATAGATTGTTCTCTGGAAAAGATCTGTTACATGAGTTTTTAGTTATGATCTCTCTATTGATGAATAGTGAAAGCAAAGAAAATTGGAAGTGGTAAGTTAATAAATCTAGTAAATTAATCTGCTCTGTTTAATTTGACATTGTTCTGTGCTATTGTATTATTCAGATTCTTAAGATAATAGATGATAAGTTTTGTCCTACCATTGGACAGTTTGGGGAAAATTAATGTGTCTCTGTGCAGTTAGCTGACTTAGTGAATCTTCCAACTCTTCATTTCTGTGAAACAGTATAAATGATATTTTTTTAATGAAGGGTTATTATTCTTGGCATTCTTGGCGGTTAGTTCAGAATTCAAATGTTCTCAGTTGGATATCTTAAAAGGGCAATGCATTTTTTAAAAACTGGCCATTAAGAATTAATGAATTTATATTATCATAGGACAGTTATGGTTTGAATGTAACAAGTTTCTAAACTGTTAATTTCCTTATGGTAAATTAATTTTGCTACATTTAAATGAACATAATTAGTTCATAACAAGAAAAGTCCCAGCAGCATATAAATAAATGCAATCAGCTAAAGAAGATTGTTTTTATATGTAGTAGAAATATATCTGTGGAGCTTTATTGAATTTATGTTATTTCAAACTATATTACAAGCAGAATAATCTCAAAATGAAAATCATTAAATTCTAGTTTGTTTGCAATATGTTCCTGTTATTGTGCCTCTTTTTTATGAAAGTACTTATAAAAATTGCATACAATATAAATGTTGATGAAGTTTGACAGCTTGAAAAGATTCCACAAAAAGTATAAATTTGTTTTAGCTTCCATTTTACTTATGAAATGTATAGATTTCTTTAATATAACCACTCTAAACAGCTTACAAATATAATAACATTAATAATAGTAAATAATAAAAACAAAAACTAAATGTGATGATTATTTGAAAAAGAATTCTCCATTGAGAAATATAAAGTTCTGCTAAATAGTCACAGATTATATTTGTTATTATTCATTTAAATCATAGGTTGAAAACTGTAGTAGAAGAACTGGTTCAGACACAGCAGACACTTCTAAATAAGGAGGAATTAGTTCTGGAATTAGAAAAAAAGATTGAAGAGTCTTCTAAGATCTATGAAAGAAAATCTGAGTGAGTAAATGGCAGACATGGAAGTGTATGATATATAAAATTAATTTTCCAAGTTATTCATGTAATATTCTTGAATGAAAATGAAATCCAGATGATGCACAGTAACTCATTTGCTAAAATCATGCTTCATTGCACCCTATTTGTAAATCTAGAATTATTGACTATATTTATTAACTGATTTTATAAGCTAGTATAAAACTCTATTTTAAAATCTTACAGAATTCTAGCATTATTTTTCTTTAATTCTGTTATTGTTTATTTATTGAGTCTGTAATGGCATAATTTATTTCCTATCCCTTTGATTGAATGTAATGATTTTAAACTGTGTATTTCTTTAATTCAGTTATATGGAATTTGGGAAATTTGCATGGATTTCTTATTTAGATTGTTATTTATTAATGTCTTCCTCCACATTAATTTTTAATGCAGCCTAAACAAATTCCTATTTTGTTCTTCTTTAGATTAGGCATTTTTGAGGCGAAAAACAAGTTGACAATTAACAACCACTCAACTTCATCTAGTATTAATCCCACTTTATAAAATCTTAAATTTGCTAAAGATATATTATTTGTTATGATCTTGAGAAATGAAATACATGTTTCCATTTTGCTTTTAGTATAATTTTGATGCCGTTCTTTTCAGCATTGTGCTTCTGCTAAGCCAGAAGCAAGCCCTTGAAGAATTAAAGCAAACTGTTCAGCAGCTGAAATGCACTGAAGTCAAATTTGCAGCTCAGAAGGAACTTCTTCAACAAAAAGTACAAGAAAATGATGGGAAAGAGCCCCCACCTGTTGTAAATTATGAGGAGGATGCCAGATCAGTCTCTTCCATGGTAAAAATTACATTTATTTAGTAAGTTAGGATACTGTGGCTAATGTTGCTTTAAAAAGAATTGTACTGTTTGTAACTAAAAACAAATGATATACAGGTAGTTGTCGCTTAATAACAGTAATTGAATTGGAATTAGTACAATTGAGTGGGGGAAAGTGTGCCATGGTATAAATGTGGCAATGCTGGGCCTGGAGGGCTTGTGCAGTGTGGATAGTAATTAGGGTCCACACTCATCCTGCCACTCATGGGCTCCTCTCCTCCTCCTCCTTAGTAGAAAAACCAATGGGAACAATTTACCTGAGCCACTTGCAACCTTCTGCTGGCTTCCCCATTGACAGTTCATGGGAAAGTGGCAGGAAAGATTGCAAATGGTAATCATGTCACTGCAGGATGCTGCAGCCATTGTAAATGAGAGCTGGTGGCCAAATGCTCAAATCACAATCATGTGACCACAAGGACATTGCAGAGGCTGCAGTTTTGAGGATTGTCTTAAGTCCCCCTCATTGAGTGCCATCATAACTTTTATCGCTGAACGAGTGGTTGGTAAGCGAGGACTACCTGTAGTACATTGTAAGGTATTCATATTTCCTGACAGTTAATTGTAACAATATTTAATACGAAACAGTATTTATTGAGAATCTTGGTACTATTTTCATTGGCTTTAAATGGGTTCAAATGGATAACCTAAAATAAGATTTGCTTAAGATTAATAAACTGATCCCAGCTAAATTATAATTGCTACATTCCTTTATTAAAAGTAGACATTGATTTGGTGCTATCAAAGTGATGTTGATTATTAGCAACTACATTGATGGACATTTTCTAAGAAATCTGTCCCTAGCCTGACTCTACACATCTTCCAATGGTGTATCTATCACTGCTGTAATCAAGTGCATCCATCTTGTTGTTGGTTGTTGTCTTTTCTCATAACTTTTCCAGCATTACTGACTTGTCCAAGAAGTGGGTCTTCTCATAAAATATCCACAATATGATAAATTGAGCCTGAAGTGGAAATTGTTTGATTGTTTGTGCCTGAAGTGGAAATTATTTCCTTTCTTTGCTGTCCATGATGTTCTCAAGAGCTTTTTCCCACCACAAAATGAAAACACAAATGCTCTTTCTATCCTGGAAAATTAAAAAAATACATAGTACTTATCTGTTATATCCATACAATTATACATTTTGTTTCTACAGCAGGCAAAACATTTTTTTTATTTTATTTAGTTATTTATTTTTGTGCCTTTGAGTTAGTCTTGATTCCTAGTGACTGCAAGGACAGGTCCCTGCAGTTTTCTTGGCAAGGTTTTTCGGACTTTGCCCTTGCCCTTGCCCTTGCCCTTGCCCTTGCCCTTGCTAGTTCCCTTAGGCTAAGAGAGAGTCCAAGGTCACCCAGCTGACTATGCCTAAGGCAGGACTGGAACGCCTGATTCCTAACCTGATGCCTTAACCACTACACCAAACTGACTCCTTGGCTCACTGCCTCAAATTACTTAGGATTTTTTTTTAAGTATATACAAAGATTTTATGCTTGTGTTCAGAGAACTAAAAGTATTCTTATTTTGAAAACCTGATCTCAAATCAAAATCACATATTAATTTGCAAGAGAGAATGCAAGAGAGGCATATCTTCCCAATTCTCATTATACGAGAATTTAATACTGTAAAAACTTTGCATGTAAATGAGAATTGATCATTGTAAGAATTTCAGGATGCAGTGGTCTTCTGGATATTGCCATATAATTATACTACTATATTTACAGTAGATATATATTGTAAATGCTACTTCTTTAGTCTCTTGATCTTTCTGTTTACCCCATTTTTCAGACCTGGAATTATATTAATTCTTATGATGGTATACTGTCTTGGCTTATTTAGTATCTTTGGTAGGAACTTTTGTTTACAAAGTAAATTAGATATAACACATTTTCTCTCTGTGTATATGTACATACAGTTTTCATTTATAAAATAGTGAAGATAAGTTTCTTGTAAGCATATTGCCCAAAAAGAACCTAATTATAGAAGCTGAAAATATGAAAAAATCAGGTGCCTGAGATTTTATTCAATCTATGTGCCAACTTGTATTTAAAAAAAATGCAAGTTCCAAATTCTAAGGTATTTGTTTGTATAGCATCTTTTATAAGCTAGAGGCTATATAAGGGCTCTGAGGCTATGCTTTATGGATAAGTAGACTTTTAAATATGACATGTCAAAATAGTTCCATCTAATTCTACACTACAGATCAATCTCCCTATTATTGCCCATAAAACTCAAACACCTGAGCTGACACCTGGAATGAACTGAATTCCTGAATTTGAGAAAGAAACATCCAATACCTTTGAAAAGTACAGAAACAGGTTATTACATATATTTCAATGTATGATAGGGAACAAAAGTAAAAGCAACAAATCGTTGATGTGCAATAAAGCCTTCATTTTTTAAAATGTGAGAAAATGAGACATCTTAGATAAAATTCCTCAAGTGGCAAATGTATGTCTTGAGGTAGCTGATGGTCCCAGGAACCCCTTTGTCTTTTGTAAAATATGTTGCATCTCCTCCTTTCCCACCAAGTTTGTTTCTTTCTTAGCTTTGATCAAGGACTTTAGAATACAGCCCTATTGTTTGATTACGCTCATCACTGTTCCTGAAAAAACTAGTTTTTGCACATCAAAGGATATAGCTTTAGCTCAAAGGAAAAACATGATTTCCTAAACCTAAACCCTAAAATTCTACCGAACAATGGAAGCATCGAGACATCTTCACAATATTGTTTCCTCTTCTTTTGATGATTGGAAATGAAATACAGCACAGGTATTCCTTAATTTTAAGCAAATAGTGGTCATTGAAACAGATGCATTTTTTAATTAATTTGCCATGTGTTGGGGGATGGATTTAGATATTCTATCAGCAGACGTGCTCCCCAAATATAATGCAGATATGGTAATAATTTTTTTTTCTCCCTGCTATTTTTTAAAATCCTCATAACATAGATAGGAGAAAAAAGAAGAAAAATGTTGAACTAAGGGTAAATTGCAAGATTCAAATGCAATCTTTTACATCCTAATTCCATGATCACCACATTAGCGGTTTCTAGTGACACTTGTTTGCGTAGGGATTTCTAGTGACACTTGCTTTTGCTTTATAACATGGAGTTCCTCTCTTAATTAAAGAAACATTTTTTTCAGAATTTGTACTATTAAGACTGTCTTTTTAAATAGTGTGCCTTATTTAGTTCAATTGAATTTTTTTGCATAGCAGTTTTACTATCAGTTTTTAACATATACTTTATTTTGTATTACTGTTCATATTACTATCCCCCCCATCTGTTTACTTTGTTATTACCACACATTTCTCAAAGTTAGAGCCCAATTATTATTCTTCTTTCTGTTAGATTAATAGTTGTGCATGCTAGCTATGTGGTTCAAAAGAGTTCAGACTTGCCCTTTTTTTATATTTTAAGAAAAAAATCTAGTTTAAAAATATAAATATTAAAAAAAATAAATCTCTATTGTGGGGCAGACTGACAGGAATTCCTTATCACTCCATGCTGGGCTGGCTGCAAACATTCCATGCTACAAATGCCAAAATCCTACTTGGATTGCAGGACAGACATTTTTACTAGGCCTCTTTGAGAGCAGAAATGTTGCTTGGGAGAGAGGGTCCCCCACTGGGGCAAAATCAATCTCTCAGGCAGTGCTTTTTATGTGCATTTCACAATCTACCCAACCATACCATGCCTCTTGCATACTCACGTGCCTTCCCTGACCTTTGCCACACCTCCTGTGCACTCCTTGTGCACCCTCACTGTGCCTCCGCCATGCATTTCCTTGTCCCCTCCCCCATTTAACAGCCACCCTGTTTGATCACCTGGGACTTGCAGCCTTGTGCCAACATCCCCATTGACTTTGGTTGTGGGAAGCCAGCAGGAAGCCATGTTGCTAAAAACCATGGGATTTGGTTAATGAAGGTACCTGGGACTGTAAGATCCCAATTACTCTGGTAAGTTGAGGACTATATGTAAACGTTAATATCTTACAGGGTGGTAGAAAGAATATAATGGTACAGCTTTGTAGGCAACTTTGAACATTAATGGATGTTTAACATCTTGCCATTTAACATCTCCTAACCTATCCAGATTTGCTGCAAAGAATAATGGGCATCAAAAATTGGCTCCATTGATGGAGTAGTCTGACCTTATACCTTCTCCCACTGGATACAACCTTTTACATGCCACCTTGAGCTCCTTGGAGGAGATTTAGTTTGAGATAAAATAAATTTTGTGAAGAGTTTGAACTGACCTTTTCTCTTGTAAAATATTCAATGCAGTTAACATTTATTAACCTTCCGGGCAAAAACTCTATAAGGAAAAGAATTTTTTATATATTTATAACTGTTGCTGTATTTTGACTGAATAATAAAATTAAATTTTAAGATCCTTGCTAACACCCTGATTTTTCCCTTTGTTTCCTCTTATGGAAATGAATTCAAATTTAAAATATTACAACAATTATAGAAAAGATCCATAGAGCAAAAAGAAAATCTACAATTTATATGATGCTCATTTCCATACAAG
>JANHFK010007126.1:18661-31800 GCA_036250565.1 Sibynophis collaris
GACAATACTACTTTTAATTTTTCCTTGTGTGTGTGTGTGTGTGTGTGTGTGTGTGTGCAAGAGGATGACAGATGATATTGTTACTTTAACAGGCAAAGCAGTTTGCTTTCCATCCATTGCTTATAACCTTGCCCAATATATTCCACAATAACATGGAGTGTAAAAAGAAAAATTTCCATTGATTTATAAACTGTTTTTTCGGATTCTTCTGGTTATTTTTATGATGTGCTTAGGTAGTTCATTTACTATTGTTACTCTAACAAATTGGCATAAAATTATCAATTCAGAATATTTTTTATTAAGTATGTTCTGATATTATTCTCCCTTTCAGGGAGAGAATAAAGGCCAGTGAAACCAGTGAATATTCATGGTTAGTTGAATAAGCCAAAAAGCTGGATCCGCACAAGACATTGAATCATAAAATTTAGTTTTCATCTATACTGATTAAGTTCATATACTGTGAAGAGTCAACACTATAGAAACCATGTAGTCAAACATGATGTATTATCCTAGTTCTGAGGGTGTCTGCTGTAAGAAAATTAGTATGTCAGAAATAATCACATAGGATTCAGGTAATGCACATAATTCTAATATGAACATGAGCAGCAGATATAGCCACTAATGTGTACATATAGATAAATAAGTTAAAAATGACATTTTTTCCTTGTTTATAGTGATACTTGTATTAAATCTAGTGATGGTATCCACTTGTCAAATAAACATGCTGGCAAAATTGGAACCCTCTGAAGAATAGATTTTTAAGACTAATTTTCAGATGAATGAAAATAGACATAATAGACATAGGAAAAAAAATCACCATTCTATTTTATGGGCTTACATCTTAAGCTGAAATAGCAATAGCACAGTTATGGAGAACCTTTTAGGCACAGAGTGCGCAAACCGAAAGGCGTGCATTTGCACACTGCCAGAGCACCGTAAACGTGCCGACCAGCTGGCCGGGGCGCATGCATGCCTCGGAAACCTGATAACTAGCTGGCCAGCACACATGCACGCCTCGGGAACCTGACAACCAGTTGGCTGGTGCCCATGCTCATGTCGGAAACCCACAACCAGATGGATGAGCTGGGGCGATGGCATGCATGCCCACAGAGAGGGCTCTGTGTGCCACTTCTAGCACACATGCCATAAGTTTGCCATCATGGCAATAGCACTTAGATTTATATACCGCTTCAACCGTCAGCATATTGCCCCCAACAATCTGGGTCCTCATTTTACCGACCTTGGAAGAATAAAAGGTTGAGTCAACCTTGAGCTTGTGAGAATTGAACTGCCAAACTGCTGGCAGCTGGCAGACTCCAGAAGTATCCTGCAGTATTCCATTTTAACCACTGCACCACCATGACTCTTAAAAATACTGTTATTTAGCAAACTCTGATTGATTAGAAAATGTAAGACCATTCATGGACTAAAATGAATTATAATTTATAGATTAAAAATATAATACCCAATATTTAAATATTTCATAAAATATCTACTGTTATAATATCACAATACATAAGCATTATTAGTTTGCATTCTTACATTTCTCATTCAACATGGACTGCAGTTTAAGATTCTATACTGAGTACTATGAAATCTCAGCAATTACAGCAAAATATTACATATATAGACTTTAAAAATATTTGTCATATAATGCTGATTAAGTATGAATCATAAATTCTGTTGCCTACCTACCAGAAATATCTGTTTTGTTTTAATCTTCTAAAGGTTGCATATTTCTTTCTGTTTCAATTTATGAAAGGATAAGATTTAGTCTTTAACATAGTTAATGTAGGTTTAATTGCTTAAAAGTGCATTTTCTTCTCTATTGTACCAAAAGCTGATCAGGGTAAATTCAGTCAGTACTTTTTTATTGAGGTAAGATGTTTTTGAATCTTTTGTTATTAATTTTTCAGTAGAGGATATAATGCTAGGTAAATCAGAAGCACAAGTTTCTATATGGTTTTTCAAATAAAATATTTTTAGAACTTAATAGATTTTGTAGTATTCACATTTAATTTTTAAAGTATTATCTCTATATAATAACTTACAGATAGTATAAAAGCAGCGTAAGCGTGCCATTCTTATGCATGCTGTGTGTAAATTTGTGTGTAAATAAATAGGTTAAAATGACAGGTTTTGCTTGTTTATAATGATATTTGTATTAAATCTAGTGATAGTAGCCACTGGTCAAATTAACATTAACAGATCATGCCAGAATAATCTTATTGCATTCTTTGATAAAGTGACAAAATTAGTGGACCAGAGGAATACTGTCAATATAATTTACTTGGACTTCAGTAAAGCATTTGATAAAGTAGACCAGAACCTATTACAAGATAAAGTAGAAAAATATGGGTTAGACAGCATCACCACCAAATGGATTCGTAACTAGCTGACCAGCCACACTCAACGTGTAGTCCTCAATGGAACTGCATCTACATGGAGGGAAGTATGCAGTGGAGTACCCCAAGGCTCTGTTTTAGGCCCAGTATTCTTCAATATCTTCTTCAATGACTTGGACGAGTATTGGACTTAAATGTCATATTTTTCCTGGCCAGTTTGGACAATATATGACTGCATTATACCAGGTGTATGTTATGTAGTATCATATAATTATTTTATTGATTCTTCAGGTAAAACAGGGTACTCTATAAAAAAAAACCAAATGTGCTTTGGTTAAAATTCCCTTTGCACTTATCTTCTTTCTAAGCCTAGTGAAGAAATAAGTGTAGCATCTTTGCTAGGCAAAATTCAGACTGATTGAAGAGAATATCCATTTTGTTCAATTTTATTATCCTTTTCTTTTCTACAGTAATCTTAGGAAGAGCTCTTGAAGTCATCTCATCTGTTTGTAAATAGTCATTTCAAAAATTCAGCCGCTATTAATAACATATTCTATTTGTAACATATATGATATATTCGGTCAATTTCAGTTTAAAGCTTATTTGTACTCTGTCATATATCAGATTAAACTGAAACTGAACTGGGAAATGCTTTGGGGAAATGCTGGCAAATTGGCAGTGCCATTTAAATAGAAATGTAAACTAATTAACTATAAATCCTTGTTTTTACAATTTATCAAGATTGAACTATTAGGTTAATTGGGTTTACAAACAGGGAAGGCAACTTGATGTTAAATTTCATGCTATGATGTTAAGTGAGCTAGTTCACAGTAACAGTTTTTAGGAGCCTTATGTAGATTTTTTTTAGCTTTCTGAGTCAAAGATTTCATTGTGCTATAATAATGAAGTTCCGTGTATCTTCTTCCATTGTTCTTAAATTGTAGTCTTAAGACTTAGTTAGATCAAGCAAATTGTGTCTTCTAATTTGCATCATGATTAATGTGATATTGATATTTCTAATCCATTATTTTTGGCATTGAAGAAATTGTCTGCAAAATTATTAAAAGGGCTGCAAATTTTATTGGACCACAGGTAGTTCTTTTACATTATAATCCGCTCTTTCTCAACTTTTGTTGATAAATAATGATATAACACTTGTCAAAGAAAAGTGTGGATTGATATTTACAAGATTGTCTCTGGATCTCATAGAATCCTTGGACATTCTTAGAAAATAAGATCAGATCAGCCTAGTAAAGGGGAGTGTGGGAGGCAAAGATGAGCTAAAATTGTAGAAGATGTGGTATTGTGCAACCTTATCCATTTTATTTCAGATTGAGGTTTTGTGCCACTATAGCAGTAATTTTGTGAATGTACAGGTATTTCATGGAGCTATTTTGTTAGAGCACTGACAACATACAACATTTCAAAAATACCTCTAGTTCAAAAGCTCTACTACTCAATTTAAACTTAAATGATGCAGTTTATGTGGCATGTCCAGAATTGTAATGAGTTACTGCCTTTGTAGAGATACAGTTTTTTTGAGATTAAGCTATCAGTTTCTTCCATAATGTCTGTGCAAAGGTGATACTGGAAAGAAGGACTCCATTTCCTTCAGTAAATAAACTGGCTCCCCGTTTCCTCTGCATAGTCATTTGATTTCTGGAAAAATATTGGTGAAATCTATGATTTAAGTATATTTTATAGTAAGAAGATAAAGACTGTAAAATAAAATGATGGATTAAATTCAGCTTCTGTTACGTGCACATGTACGAAAAAGGAATTGCCTAAATTTGAATCCTTTTAGGCCTTATCATAATTTAATTTTATACACTTTTGTTTCGCTTATCTTGGAATAGTTTAATTATTTTATGTGAATAGGATTTATGAAGAGTAGGTGTGTAGCAGTACTTCAAAATATCTAGGTGTTCTGTAATTTATTAACTATGTAATACTACCCTGGGAAAAATATTTTAAGAAATATTAAACAAAATGCTAAATTTTGTTCAGCATTTTATAATGTATATATCAAATTTTAGAGTTAATTTGTAATTTATAATAACATATATTTACTTTTTCTTTGATCAGTTCTTTGACCAAGTTTTAAACACTTTTAAAATAATAAGGCACTGCAAAACAGTAAGTTCACAAAAGTATATCTGTTGAAAAAGAAAAAAAACCCTAAAAGGCAGGCAGGATGTTTACATGAAATGAATTGACTTTCTTTAGTTTATAGTATTCTGTTTGGGTGGAACTTGCAGTGTTAGGATTGAACATTCCAAGTTCAACTATCAATTGGAACAACTTATTTACTATTTT
Source organism: Sibynophis collaris (assembly GCA_036250565.1). Classification (NCBI taxonomy): domain Eukaryota; kingdom Metazoa; phylum Chordata; class Lepidosauria; order Squamata; family Sibynophiidae; genus Sibynophis; species Sibynophis collaris. Next base: position 23,323 of record JANHFK010007126.1, read on the forward strand.
CTCTGTCTACAAATGCAACTATTTGATTGTCCAATTTTACAGTGTAAGCTGAAAACCTTTTCTTGTATTATAATGCATTATAAGAAATCAATATCAAGGCCTTTTTTATTGGATATTAGAATTTTTGCATATTTGGGAAACATATTCTTTCAAAGCTGCTGTTTTTAATAGCTAACAGTTGGCTTTTAGGAACATTATCTTCTCAGCATCCTGAATATTTTGCGTGACTCAATCAAGTCTGAGAATGAGTGCCATCTGGAAACTTCCTGAAAAACTATTCTGCTTTCTCATACTATTGGTATGAAATAGGTAGTTTAGAGTAAAAGACAATTACTTTTTAGAGATCGCACAAGAGTGGTTTGTGATATGGAAATTAATCTCCTTATTTTAGGAATTCTGAGATTACTTGGGCAGCACAAAACTTTCTTTGAAGTGTAGATCCTTTTTCTTGCAATCTGCTACATTGACAGCCAATGATTCCTCCTCTTTTCTCGTCACAAGAGGAAGAGTACTTCATAATCCAAGTAAGGTACTGAAGGTTGATACAGAAATCCCAAATTAAAGAATTAATTTAGATAACATTTGGTTTATTCTTTAATTCAACAACTACTTCTACTGCACATAGAACCTCCACTTTAAATATGTTTTCCTCCTTCCCTTAATTCATTGCCCATATATGCAAAGAACTATTCAATAAATTTCTGGTTTATACCAGGCACTCGCCCTCCCCATAACACTCAGAGAAATTGTTCTCTGGAATTGATGTCCTTTCAACACTTAATCTGAGAAGGAAGCTGAATTGGTGCTAGGAAGTAAATTATGATGTTTCCTAACTTGTTCCTCTCTTATGAGGAAAAATATATGAGCAAATGCAATGTTAAAAGTCAAGAGAGAATGTTGTGATTCATATCTGCTAACCTACCATAGTTTGACTTCTTTATACAAATTGTCTTCATTTTAAATCTTCAATGAGCTAGAAATTTTTATTCACAAGCTACTTAAGAATGGAATAAGAGAGGGGAACTCGGCCCCATGAGCGGTGGGACAGTACATGTGTGTGTGTGTGAGCCCACCACTCGCGCAAGTCAAGTTGCACACGTGCACACTGGCCCTCTGCTTGTGCGAGTCAGTCTGTAATTGCGCGCCGGCCCACTGCTTCTGTGGCTGGGTTGGGAGTATGCTGCAGCCTGGTAGTGGGCCACGCCCTGGGCTTGGGGACCCTTCTCTACCTTACCAATTTGTGTGCTAGACTGATCACTCCAAAACTCATTAATCTGTAATTCCTGGTTTACAAGTAACAGTCTAGTATTTATTAAAAGGAAACTGATTTCTGGTTCATTCCTCATCTTGGATATTTAGGAGGATTGCATAGATATATGCACATATTCCAAACTAGTTTCCTCATAAAATGTAAACTTTTGGTTGCTAAGTTAATTTATTGGTTTGGAAAGCACACTATTTTTCATTCCTTCTTTTTTATATACTGCTTGTCTGAGTCAGTTTTAAGTATTCTCAACTCTTAATAAGCCAATGCAAAAAGAGTCTATAGACATGGGAGTATACAATTTTTAGAAAGGTGAAGCAATTTTTACCAAGGAATCATAATAACTGCCATTACCAATTACATCTTGGCAATTACAAATGGCATTACAAAGATACTTGTTTTTGTATTTTTTCTCTGACAATTTTCTTACATTTATGCCTTGAGCAGAATTTTATAAATGCCTAAAGGATGTGCTTTTAAAAGATGTTAGAGTCCATCTGCCCTGTTTGATTTACATTTTACTGTCTTTTCTGATGCCTGTAAGGCTTTTATTATAAGACTTTATGTAAAGCTGTCTTTACTCTATTATCCTAGGCCAATTACTTGTTCACCTTTGTCTTTATTATTACATTAAATGAAGTGAATTGCCTTAATTTTTGGACTATAAAACGCAGGTAGATTTTGGGGAGGAAAACAAGAAAAAAAAGTCTGCCTCCGCCTCCCAGCATCCACCTGGTATTCATCTGGCCCATTCGCCACCGCAGCACATTAGCTGCCACCGCCCGTTCACCACTATGGTCCGTTTACCACTGTGGCCCATTTGACATCGCAGCCTGTTTGCTGCTGCCCATTCACTGCCGCAGTGGCCCATTCGCCACCACGGCCTGTTTGCTGTTGCCCATTTGCCACCGCTGTGGCCCATTTGCCATGGTCCATTTTCTACCACCATGGCCCATTCACAGCTGCCTCCTCTGCCCATTTGCCACAGCCTGTTCACGCTGCCGCTGTGGCCTGTTCACCACCGTGGCCCTTTCACCATTGTGGCCCTTTCTAGAACAGCTGATCGGTGCTGCACCAACCCACTCCCCCAACCACGATATTCACTGTATAAAATGCACAGACATTTCCACCCACTTTTGGGGGAGAGAAGAATGTGTCTTATACTCCAAAAATTAAGGTATTTCATATGACTCAACTATTAATATATATTACATAAAGTATACATGTATGAATATCAAATTATTGATGTGAGGATATTCAAAAGCAGACGGTAATATAAATAGTCTCCCTTCTTCTAGACAATTTTTAGGTCAGAAAATTAAGATGTATTGTCTTATATCTAACTTGTTCTAACTGATATGTTTGCTCACACATCAAAACAATCTGTTTCATGCATTTGCTAGTAGTTTTGACAGCAGCTGTTGCTGTCCATCTTAAAATTAGCAAATTGTCGCTTATCAACATTTCTGCTTTCTAGTTTTTTAAAATACTTAATTAGATAAATATTAATATCTTAAAAGGCCATAAATATATATATACTAAAGGAAGCCAGGCTAAATATAAGGGTTAAGGATATTATTTCAGTAATCTGTTCTACAGACGACAGTTAAGAAATAGAATCTTGGTGAATGTTATATTAATGCATTATTTGAAGTAGTTTGGGGAAAATAATCTTTCCCCCTTTAGTTATGTGAGAATGAGTCATTTAGCTGCTAATTATTCCTATAATTCATTTATTTGAAAAAAGGCCCTTTGTCTTGGCATTACTAAGGTGCATGAAATATGCTGATCAGTCCAACTCCTGGAAGACCTAGAAGCAAAATTAGACACTGTATCTATGGTAATGTAGTCATCAGGTCATTATTAAGAGATGGTGTCAAGAATAACAATCAATTGCATTGTTTTGGGTTGATTTTGCAATCTTTTCTGTGAATGATATACCATTTCCACTATTTAAGCAGGAACACTCATATATTGAAGTGTAAGAAGGCACTCCTAAAAGTAAGGTATAAAAGAAGTTAATCAAAATTAAATTTGCCAATACAGACAGTGAGTAGATTCCAACAACATCAAGAAAATTAGCAATCTACATACTGTAACTTCCAAATAATATATTTGTAATGTTCTACTTTCTTACATTTTTACACAAAGACTTTCTTTTGGAACTCATGCTCAAATTCCTAGATTTCAGTATAGGCCCGCATTTCATTTACATATACTGTAAATCCATTGGTCTTTCCCTTTTATATGGCTTCTTTCTTCTGAATACGTTATCCAGTACTGTTGAGTTTGTATTCTGCTCTTGAGTTCAATCTATCAGAATGCTACAAGACCACATTCTCTTGGACAGTTCTGTAACCCATTTGTCCCATTTAAACCATTGCATAGTTTCATTGTGGTGGAAAAGTGCCAAGGAAAACTTCCCAGGAAGATACAAAATAGAAAAATGAAACTAAAATATACATAGTTTCACTTAATAAAATACATTTAAGTTTTTAAAAAGAAAAATTCAGCATTATAGAATGAGACTATTTTGGTAATATATGAAAAACATTTTATTGTTTTTAAGTCATTGTCCATTCTTGGCAAAACTATTCAAAAATGTTAATGTTTTTAGACAAAAACTGAGACCAGGAAATCATTTTCACTCATGCTTGATTATTAACTTGGGTAAAACCAAAACTTTATCTAGCAGTGACTATTTAATCTGCTAAAAATGGTTGGTTTATTTTCTGTTGGACTATTTCTTCTTCTCTCTGTTTTCTAGGATAAAAAAGATAAAGTTTCCAGGTTTGATACTATTCGACATTCCATTGCTGGTATGATAAGATCACCAAAGTCTATGTTAGGCTCTTCATCGGTAAGTGGGCAGGTAATGTATTCTTTTATCTTTATTAAGAAAAAAAATTGCTTTCACTATTTTCTGCATAATTTTCTGTTATTTGCTGCAGGGTGATTTATTTGATTAATATTTAGAATACTTCCTATATTGAGAATGGTATTTCCTAACAGTCTGCAGTAGATGAAACCTACCGCTAAAGAATTCCAACATTTGAACTCCCAAAGTACAGGTGCACACTCATTTAATAAGCAAAGTTTGGATTATAAATATATATAAAATGATTTAATTGTGATCAAGCAAGTCATCAACTTTCAAGTATAATCATAATTGAAAAAAATGTCTGTCCCTGGGACCAAGTCCATAAGAATTATCTAGGGTCAAGCTTTCAACCTAATGGCTAGTATCAGAATGCAAAGAATAGGCCAGTGATGGCGAACCTATGGCACGGGTGCTACAGGTGGCATGCGGAGCCATGTCTGTGGGCACCCGAGCATTGCCCTAGCTCATCTCCAGCATGCGTACACGAGCTGGCCAGCTGATTTTTGAGCCTTCCGATCCCACCAGAAGTTGGAAAACAGGCCATGTCCGGCCTCCGGAGGGCCTCTGGGGGGTTGGGAATGCTATTTTCACTTTCCCCAGGCTCCTAGAAAGCCTCTGGCGCCTGGGGAGGGCAAAAAATGGGCATATTGGGTCCACCATGCCATCGCGTGCACATGCGCAGGGGGGCTTGGGGGTCATTGAATTATGTGCGTGGGCATGCACATAACCCCCCTGTGCTCCCCCCGCTTTTGGCATGCGACAGCAAAAAGGTTAGCCATCACTGGAATAGGCCAACAGGATTGAAAACAAAAAGGATTATGAGATATCAGAAAAGAAATACTGTACACATTTATTGGTCCATTTGGGGCTTCTCTTAGTCATTGATCTGCTTGTCATGTTTGACAACCGGTTAACACTTCTAAATTAATTAAACCTGAGGTTTCATCAGGGTTTTCAGTTAAAAATGTGCTGACATAGGTTATATCATCATTTTCCAATGTCAGCGCTTTATCTGCCATATGCTCTCACTTCTTGTTAAATATTTGATTTACCTTGATGCGATTATATTATAGGAAAATAAGAATAGGAACAGCTTGTTTTCAGATGGGTTATGTTAATGTTAGTTTATGTTGTAACCAAAACCTGGATTACCTAAAAAAACCAAATTACTTTGAAGATATAACATACATTTATTAAGCATGCAAATAACAACAATGTACAGCACTGGGTTTCCAGCAAAGCATTGGCAGTTTCCTGAGCAGTCCTGAGCAAAAGCAGAACTACAGCTTATACACCTTTGACCTACTATATTGAAAAGACAAGACAAGGGCAGACAGAATAAACTACAGCATTGATGTTGGAATGTTTTGATAGATGGATGACTTTCTCATTATTTTTCCCTTATTATTAGATCAGCATATTATCTTTAACATATAGCCAGTGAATATAGACAATGTGTTTTATTGGCCTATTAGTTTCTGCCTGGATTTGCTGTGATAACTTTCATAGTCTGCGAAAGGTGACTGTCCCAAAGTTAACCAGCTGATTTTAAGGCAAAATTAAACCTCAACTCACAGTCTTCGATTTTTAGCCCAGTGCTTTTAACAACTACAGTAACTTGATTCTCAAATTTGGCATTATATTAATCATTCTTTTTCATATTTTTCTTTAAGTTTTTTGATGTAATATCAGCAAGTGAAAAACCCCTGGCAGAACAAGATTGGTATCATGGGGCAATTCCAAGAATAGAAGCTCAAGAGCTATTAAAACAGCAAGGGGACTTTTTGGTGCGAGAGAGCCACGGGAAGCCTGGTGAATATGTCCTTTCTGTGTTTTCTGATGGGCAACGGAGACATTTTATCATTCAGTATGCTGATGTAAGTTTGACATTGATTTTTTAAGTGATTGAAATACACTTGATTTCAATAGCTACATAATTAGGTTTAAATTATAGTTAGATAGCTAAATAATTATGCACAGCTTGGGCATTCTGTTACTTACCTGCGTTTTAAAGCTAACAAATCATTATCTACCTCTTAAGAGTCAAAAGTACTGTTCTGTGCATATGATTCAGGATTCAGTAGTTTTCAATAGTAATCTTTCAACCTTTGAACTGGCGCATAGGAATGTTCTTTGTTCTGTTGTTAATTTCTAATTAGGGATCTTTAGAATTGTGTGATTGCCAGTTGCCATTTTTATCCTAAAAGGCACTGATGTAATTTTTTCGGAGGGGTGCAGTTTTTTATTTTTTCAATTGGTTCTTCCAGTTATTCTTGAATTTCATGTCTAGAACCTTATGTAGCAATTTCTGAAAACGATAATGAACTCCCCAAATAGGCAAACTGGTATGTTACAATTGCCAAAGCAGCACTGTGCAATAGGACTACTGCAGTGTATTCTATATCAAGAAAACTGATACTTAGAGACTGCTACCACCCCAATGGAGAAAACGAAAGAAGGTGGAAACTTTCTAGTATCTGGGATCCCATCTCCAAGGCAATGAAGACATCAATGATGAGGTGTGAGCAAGGGTGAACGCAGCCTGGATGCATTGGTGAGAACTCACTGGTGTGTAATGTGACAGACGAATGCCAACCCATCTTAAATCGAAGATTTACAAGACAACCATCCTCCCTGTTGCACTGTATGGCACTGAATGGTGGGCAGCAACATCACAAATGTTGTCACATCACAAATGACACCATTCGTACCTTAGTCCCTACATTCATTGCTAGTAATTTTTTTAATGCAGTTCAAAGTGCTGATTCCCCCCCCCCCCTCCGTAAAGCCTGTATGGCTTGTGCCTGATATTTCCGGGAGCACCATTTCCTATTTGAATTGGCCAAAGCAGTAAACCAGAGGAAATACTTGATCGTGTTCCAGGTCCAAAGAAGTGAGGGCAACTGAGGCCAGAAGATACTACTTTTGTATTGCAGCCTTCTGTGGAATAGCCTCCCCTTAGAATTAAGGCTTGCCCCTTCTATTACAAAGTTCCTCAGAATGGAGCTCTTCTGGACAGCATTTGGTGAATTTCTATATTGTCAACATCTTTAGTAGTAGTAGTAGTAGTAGTAGTGGTAGATGTATGTATTACTCCGATTGGCTGAATTTGTTTTTTTTATATATTATGTTTATTTTTTTATGTTTATATTTGTACTCTGGATTTTTTAATTGTTGATTATAAATTATGAATGTTTTACTGTTGATGTTATAAACTGCAATGAATCTGTAGTTGATATATTATATAAATGCAATGAATGAAATAATAAATATAAAGCAGAATGTTCTCAGGAACACTGGCATACTCAGTTTCCAGACACCAGAGTTTTACACAAGCTGTTCCTGTTCTTTAGAGATATACTACTAGTAAAAGGGAGGATGGGGGAAGTTAACTATTCAAACAAATTCTCCTAAAATCATGAAACTGTGGTAAGAGGATACCTATGCTCCATTTTCCTACCCTAATCCTGATTTTAGATACATGCATGTCCTAATAAGGCCAGCCAACTTTTCATAAAGCCGTAGTATACATGTAATAGATAATTCACAACTGTTTCATTGAATTGTGAAATAAATATTTCTAATTTGAGGAATGATTAATTCATTTTTTTCACACAAACTTCTACGTGGAACTAAATCATTCAAGCATTTAAATTCAAAAGAATCCACAGAGGTAAAACACCTCAATCATTTACTGCACAAAAGCCTAAACAGAAATAGTAAAATATGAAGAGTGTGAAATAATATTCCCTGAATAAAATAGTGATGGAGATTATATGAAATGATGGGATTGGGTTATTGCTTTGCAAGAAGCAAATACTGATAGAGCTAAATAAAGAATCTTAATCTTCTGTGTCTTGAAAACCTCCTGGATACACACGATATACTTAGCAATCTGAAGTTTTATGGTGTAATGATTAATGTATTATATAATCATCTTATATTTTAGGTGTTAATGAAGTTTTTAAAAAACCTGTGCTCAAACATTATTTCAAAAGACTTCATTATTAACAGCAATTTTAAAGACAGTTGTAGCTGATCAGAACTATTTCAGAAAAGCAAATCATGTGTATGTGTGTGTTTGTGTTTATATTTGAGCTTCATGTTATTTTTTATCACTTAATATTCTAGAACAAGAGTTATGAAGCAATCAAGTTTTGATTTCAGTGGGAAGAAAATCCCTGTTATTTTCTTTGTTTCTATGATTCATCACAATGTGTTTCAGAGGAATATAAGACTTAAAACCTTACTTAAAACCTCAAGAAGCCCTCCCTGGACCCGGCTATTTTAGAGAACTATCGTCCAGTCTCCAACCTTCGCTTCACTGCGAAGG
>JANHFK010007129.1:18270-29197 GCA_036250565.1 Sibynophis collaris
CCGTTTTTCACTCTCCCCTGGCTCCAGAGGCTTTCTAGGAGCCTGGGGAGGGCAAAAACGGCCTTCCTCACACACACCCGGAGGCATTCCGGAGGCCGGAAACAGCCTTTTCCCCGACTTTTGGTGGGCCCAGAAGGCCCAAAAATCAACCCACTGGCACAGGCATGTGTGCTGCAGCTTAGCTGGGTCATCGCTCGGGTGCCCACCAATATGGCTCCGAGTGCCACCTGTGGCACCCGTGCCATAGGTTCGCCATCACTGTTCTATATGCTCAAAAAGAAGAAATGTTATTGTACAGTAAATTGCTATTCTTAACTGCTGCCTTGTTCAGTTAAATGTATAGGTTTGTCCAACTTATCAATGGAATTGAAAACGTATTAAAATTATGCTATATATTTACATTTGCTGCTCTGTATTGATAGACTCCTAACCAGTGGTGGGTTCCACTTACCTTCGCTACCAGGAGCACGCATGCTTGCTTCGCTCACATGAGGCGCTTCTGTGCATGCACAGAGCATCGTGATGACGTCCGAGCTGGTGGGCGGAGCTTCCCGCTGTCACTACTACCAGTTCGCAGGATCCGGAGCGAACCGGTAGGAACCCACCACTGCTCCTAACCTTATCTATCCTTCAGTTTTTGCAGTTTTCTAAATTTGGCAATGTCCTTTACTCTTGCATACATACTACATCTTTATGAAGCCTCTGAAAGGACATGTTGTGATGTGCACCAATATTCTTGAAGAACTGCGGCAGACATATCCCCTCTGAAAGGCTTGCACAGATGCTTCAAAGACTTTCCTAGGACATCGTTATCAATATGTACTTGGACAACTGCTTTGCTTCCTGGGCTGTCTCGTTGGAATTTTTGGCCTGCAGGGCATGTGCAGAAATTTGAGGAAGCCCTTAAATCAGCAATGCCAAGTTTCTGAGGATGTACTGAGCTCAGCTCTTGGAAAATTGTAAACAAAATGCAGGGACTCTTGGACATGGCCACCAGAACAGGACAACAGCAAATACAGAGACAGCATGCATTAGGCCCAAGGGGTCAAGAAAGTATAACGAAGAAAGAATAAGAGGGGAAAAAGAAAAACATGGGCAGACTTGTAAGATTCTATTAGTATGTCTTATCTCAATAAACTATATTTCTAGTCATCCTGTGGAGTCAGCTTTCTGTTTTATCTACCCAGGAGGTAGATAAAAGCATGTATGCTTTGGAAAATAAGCACACAAATGCATTCTAATTTTAGGTCATCTTTAAGGAAACATTGCAACAACAGATCAGTAAAACTGAGGAACTAAAAATAAATATACGTGAAAGATGTCACGAAAATAAGAAATGGAGAGAAACAGATAAACAGATCCATCCATGTTACTTTCCAACCAGTTCCCTTCTTAGAAGATTTGCTGAATTCAGACTAGTAACATACAATGCAAGATATATGTGTGTGAGCAACGCATTTGCGTTATTGCCATTTGACCCTTCTCTGCTTCCTTCTCTGGCTTCTTTTTAATCAATCACTGAAATAACAGAGCCAACCTTTTGTGAGAATGCAAGGGCAGCAGTGATATATGGGACTGAAATAGAAATCCCAACTTGCTTTAAAAAAATAAAAAAATAAACCCACAGCAAAAGAGCATACAATTACACATTGTTAAGAAATTCCTGATTTGGCCACCTGCTTTCTAAGCGGAGGGAAATAATTACTAGGTCTTAAACCTGAAATCTGAAGAGGCAAAGATGTTATAATGGGAACTATACACCTTCAGCCATGAAGGAAAGTGGTAAACGCAGGTATATTGCATGATTATAGCAGTAGAGCTACATATTGGAAAAGCCAAGGGGAGAGCAAGACTTAACTAATTGTGACAAAAGGTAAGAAAAAATATTCACTGTGAAGGTATGAAACAAGTTAGGTCTCTATTCCCCCCCCCCCTCATTATAAGAACTTAATTTACTTAACTGCATTTAGTAATGATTTTTATGATATTATCGTGTTTCCCCGAAAATAAGACCCTGTCTTATATTTTTTTGAACCCTGAAATAAGCACTTAGCCTTATTGCCATGCGCTCAATAAGCCTAATTGGGCTTATTATCAGGGGAGGTTTTATTTTGGGGGAAACAGGGTGGCAGTCTAGTTTCTAAAGAGCAGAATCTCCTTGTGGATTTTTAATGTAAATTTTCAGATGCTGCAAAGTGTGTCTTGTAAAAACAGTAACGTTATTCTATGTGTAAAGGAGGAAACTCTGATGGCAACATCTGATTAATGACAGATGTGAATTTTAAAATGTACATTTTTGAGAAAGTTTAATTTAGATGATTAAAATACGTTTCCCTCCTTTTTCCATCACAGTTGACTAAGGTTTGTTGTATAAAAAAAGATGAAATATAACTGTTCATGTCTATTTTTAGGCAGTTCCTGATTTGACCGTGAATGTTTTTAATTACTTATAACAGAAAAACATGGTTTTTGTTTTGCTGAGGTGATAATTTGTTCAGCACTGTTAGTTTGTTTGGCACTGCTGAGAAAAAACATATTTCAAATGTGCTGTCTAAAATTTAACCCCACTCAATATTAAGCATGTAATGTATGCTTTTTGCTAATTTTACTCATTCTTCCCTTTCTCCTCCCCTTTAAAATATCTATTTAGGCTACAAACAGGTAATGGGACCTCCTTAAAATTTTCCATAGCACATAATTATAACAATGTGGTACAAATAATAAGGGGAAATCATAAGTAAACTCTGGTGGCAACATCTGATTGCAGATGTAGAAAGCAAAGTTTAAAACATACATTTTTGAGAATGTCTAATTTAGGCGGCTAAAACACATTTTCCTGCTTTCTCCATCAGAATTGATGGAGAGGTTTGTTTATATATCTGTTCACATTTATTTCTAGATCCCAAGGTTACCTGTTGTGTCAGTGAGTATTTTTAATTATTTATTTCAGAAAAGCTTGCTTCATTCGTTTCTGGTTTGCTTAGTTTGCACAACTATTCAAACAATTGCTGCTGTGTTCAGTGACACATAAGTGTCTGTATAATTGTACCTTGAACTACATAGTAACAGAGGTGGTATTCAGCTGGTTCACAGCACTTTGTGCATACCGTTAGCGGAAATTTGGCCAAGGTCGCCGAACTGGTAGTGATGGGCGGCTGGCATATCCCCGAACCAATCCTCTGGTTGCCACTCACTTGCCCCACCCCCCATGTTCATTGCCGCCATGTGCTTCAAGCATGCGCATCCCATGACTTGACTTGCAAGTCCAATGGGTTGCGCATGCGCAACGAACATGGTGACAAGAGCAGCAGATTTTTCTGTGACCTCTGGTACTTTTCAGTGGCCTGTGGCCAGCCGCCACAGCCACAAAGTGACTCTCAAAGAGGTGATGGCTGGGAGGTTTCTTTGCCATCTGCTTTCCAGCAGCGGCGGTTGGCTTGGAGCCACTGAAAATTCTGGCCAGCTTGTCTTCCGGACTCTGGACCAGATTCTGTGGAAGGTAAGCAGCCCAAGCAAAGCAGTGGTGGTGGGGGAGGAAGCGTGGCTAAGGCCGGGGCTACTAAAGGAGGTGAAATGGACTGGCGAAGGGAGGGCGGGGGTAGATATTCTAGGCGGAAATTCTCCAAAATGTCCTACTTTTTCCTCTGGGTGTGGCTAGGTGGGGGCGGGGTGTCATGTGACTGAGTGGGCGTGAGTGATGTCAAGTTGGCCACGCCCACTCAGTCACATACCCACCTAACCACGCTTACTGAACCGGTAGTGAACGTTTTTGAAACCAACCACTGTATCGTAACTGGGTTCATGATAAAGAATCCATTTGGCATGAGGTCAATTCATCACAATTTCTTTGAGTCTTTATGGCCATCTAAATTAGTCCTTGCAGTTTTCTCAACAAAATTCTTGGAGGTTGTTTTCTTTTCTTTTGCTGAGGTGTTATTTTGTTTGTTGTTTGGCTCTGCTGAGAAAAAAAAACATATTTGAAATGTGCTGCCTAAAATTGAACCCCACTCAATATTAAGCATGTAATTTATGCTTTTTGCTACTTTTTCTCATTCTTCCCTTTCCCCTCCCCTTTAAAATATCTATTTAGGCTACCCACAGGAAATTGGATCTCCTTAAAATTTTCCATCGCACATAGTTACAACAATGTGGTACAAATAATAAGGGGAAATCATAAGTAAAGGAGGAAAGTCTGGTGGCAACATCTGATTAATGACAAAGGCAAAGTTTAAAACATACATTTTTGAGAATGTCTAATTTAGACGACTAAAATACATTTCCCTGCTTTCTCCATCAGAACTGATGGAGAGGTTTGTTTATATAACTGTTCACATTTATTTCTAGGAGGGCCAAAGGGTACCTGTTATATCAGTGAGTATTTTTAATTATTTATTTTCAGAAAAGCTTGCTTTATTCGTTTCTGGTTTGCTTAGTTTGCACAACTATTCAAACAATTGCTGCTGTGTTCAGTGGCACTTAAGTTTCTGTATAATTGTACCTTGAACTACATAGTAACAGAGGTGGTATTCAGCTGGTTCGCAGCGGTTTGTGCATACCATTAACTGAAATTTGGCCAAGGTCGCTGAACTGGTAGTGATGGGCGGCTGGCATGTCCCCGAACCAGTCCCCCGGTCGCCACTCGCTTGCCCTGCCCACAATTTTCATCACCGCCATGTTGTTCGAGCATGCATATCCCATTGCGTTGCAAGTCCAATGGGATGTGCATGTGCAAAGAACATGGTGACAAGAGGAGCAGCTTTTTCCATGACCCCTGGTATTTTTGGGTGGCCTGTGGCCAGCCACCACAGCCGCAAAGTGACTCTCAAAGAGGCAGTGACTGGAAAGTTTCTTTGACAGCTGCTTTCCAGCAGCAGTGGCTGGCTGGGGGCCATTGAAAACTCTGGTCAGCTTGTCTTCTGGACTCTGGACCAGCTTCCGTGGAAGGTAAGCATCCGAAACAAAACAGTGGTGGTGGTGGTGGAGGAGGAGGAAAAAATCTAATAAAATAAATAAATAATAAGTGTGGCTCAGGCTAGGGCCACTAAAGGAGGTGAAATGGGGGAGACTGATATGTAGATTGATCTACATGTCAATCAGTATTCGACATGTAACTTTTGTTGTTTTTCAACTGAGAGAATAGAAAAGGAACTCATCAAATTTGCAAACGACACCAAAATAGCAGGAATAGCTGACACTTTAGATCAGAGGTGTCGAACTCAATTTCATTGAGGGCTGCATCAGGGTTGTGGTTGACCTTAGGGTGCCAGCTGGGTGGGTGTGATCAACTGGGTGGGTGTGGCCAGCTGGCTGGGTGTGATCAACTGGGTGGGTGTAGCCAGCTTGATGCCACTCCCCAAACTGCTGGCTTATTTCCTCTTCACACTGGGTAGACATGGCCGAAGCCACTCTGGCTTGATCTTTCCTCTTTCCACTGGATAGACCAGGATGGTCCCGCAGGCCAGATCCCACTACATTGCAGGCTGGATCCGGCCTGCGGGCCTTTAGTTTGACATCCCTGTTTTAGATGATGGACTGAAGATTCAAAAGGACCTTGATAGATTTCAACACTGGGCCCTATTCAACAAAATACAATTCAGTGCTGAGAAAAATACGGCCCTACACATAGGGCCCAGAGAAAATCAAACGCACAGATATAGAATAGGTGGTATCTGCCTCAATAGCAGCAACTGTGAGTGAAATCCTAGTAGACCACCACTTAAAGTTTGAGATGGTTGTGTGCTGCAGCTGCCAATAAAGCTAATGCTGTCCTAGGTTGCATCAACAGGGGGATTGTTTCAAAATCATATGAAGTGATACTGCACAGGTGAGAACACACTTGGGATACTGCATCTAATTCTGGACATCGAGATATAGAAAAGATGTTGATACTGTACCTAGAAAGAATATTAAAAAGAGCAACAAAGATAATAAGAGGTCTAGAGACTAAATCTTATGATGAGTGACTGAAGGAACTAGGCATGTCTATTCAAATGAAGAGAAGGACTAGGGTAGTAGTCTTCCAGTATTTGAGGGGCTGTCACAGAGAAGATGAGTCAATTTGTTCTCCAAAGCACTTGAGGGCAGATTAACAGAGTTGGAAGGGTAGGTCATTTGGTCCAACCCTCTTGCCCAAGCAGGAGACTCTACACCATTTCTGACAGATGACAGTCCAGTCTCTTCTTAAAAGCTTCCAGTGATGAAGCTCCCAAAACTTCTGAAGGCAAGCTGTCCCATTGGTTGATTATGTTTTGATTCAGATGACATTTTAATCTGTTTGATTATAAACTGTCCAGAAAGTTTTGGCTATTGGACAGTTATAAATTCTAATAAGCAAATTTTATAGTAAAATAAATAAAATCAATTTTTTGTTTTGTTTTTATTATGTCTTTTATTTTATTGTGTATTTTGTAGATTCCCTTGGACTTGGCTAATGAGTATTATAATGCTATTACAAACACCATATCATGCAATTCCTATAGATCATGTTTCTCAACCCTGGCAACTTTAAGACATGTGGACTTCAGCTCCCAGATTTTCTTGTCTAGCATTCTGGTTGGGGAATTCTGGCAGCTGAAATCCACTTTTCTTAAAGTTGCCAAGACTGAGAAATACTGCTGTAGGGAAATGTTTGACTAACTTCTGTATGGATTCTTCTAGTTCATTTATCGGTTTAGCATATTAGCAGAGCATGCAAAATTAAGTAAAACCAAGCTCATCATGAATATCTAGTTTAAACTCCAAAGGAATATCTCAAGTTTATTAGGGAGTTACATGCTCTGGGAGAAAATCTGCATCTCTGAATATTTTTTGCTGTTGTCATTAACATAATGAAAAAAGGCAAAGAAGAAAGGATATCACCTATTTTTTATAGGAAGGGTCTCAAAATATAAATCTTTCCAGTCAAGGAAAAGAAGAGCAGAAAAAGAACTGAACAAAATCTATCCCCCTTGTTTACTATCTTTGTTTGTAATAATTATTCTGGTCAATTGGACAAAAGGTGCAATGTGTTTACGTTCTGGAATTGTATCTCCAACAATTCCTTTCCAGTCATCTGAATTTGAATCTGAATGCCAAAACAAAAAGGAATCAGAATCAGAATAGCAAAGTTGGAAGGGACCTTGGAGATTTTCTAGTACAACCCTCTGCTCAGCCAGGAAACCCTATACCATTGATTGGCTAACCTTTTCTGGACCAAGTGCCCAAAGCGCGTGCGTGCGCCTGAACCCCCAAAATGCAATGCACACACAGCCCCTGTGCATGAGCACCACCCCCTGTGCATGTGCACATGCCCTGCACACCCGCTGGCCCCCGCGCATGTGTGGCAGAGACCTGAAGACCAGCTGGCCAGTGGGAGGCACGCACGCACGTTCAGCAGAGCTGAACTGAGGCAATGGCTCATGTGCCATCAGAGAGGGCGCTGTGTGCCACCTCTGGCACGCATGCCACAGGTTTGCCATCATGGCCCTATAGCATTTCAGATAAATGGTTGTCCTATTTCTTCTTAAATACCTCCAGAGTTGGAGTATCCACAACTCTTGGAAACAAGTTGTTCCTCTGATTAATCATTCTAACGCTCAGGAAATTTCTCCTTAGTTCTAGGTTGCTTATCTCCTTTATTAGTTTCCATCCATTGCTTCTTGTCTAGCCTTTTGGTGCTTTGGAAAATAGGTCAAGACCCTCTTCTTTGTGGCAGCCCCTCAGATATTGGAACATAGACAGCCAATGCCTCATGCTGGATGGGGGAATTCTGAGAGTTGAAGCCCACACATCTTAAGTTGTCAAGATTAAGAAACACTGAAGTAGAAGAATACAGACACGGTACTTTCAGCAGATAATTTATTTTCCTGTGAATTGTCAACAAACGTACACCATCAACCTTGTCAGGGAAAAACAAACAAACAAAATTTGCTAGATTCTGATCTATGACCATAACCAACTTTAAGTAACTAAACAATTTACCATACTTTACTTCATTTCCATTATTTTTTGCCAAGCCTCTAGAAATTGAAGCTATTCTTATCCAATTATGTTTCAGTGATCTGTTGTTATTTAAAAGCAAGACTCTTCAATATTTATCTGTTTATATTGTTTCTATTCGTTGTGCAAGGGCCTTATCTGGCCAGTCTTTCTAGGCCAGAGTTGGGCCAAATTAATTCTTGGATTGCAGATTTCCAGAGAATACCAAGGTAGAGATTTTTAGAGATTTTTAAAGCATCCTGTAAATAAGACAACAGTAAACTGCTGCTCTTGCCAAGAAACTGTGTCCATGAAGTCACCAAGAGTTCATCTTGATTTGATGGAAGCTACCTTTAATGCAATTTGTCAGTCAAGGATGATTATAATTATTTTGAACAAAAAACTAGAAAGTAAAAAAGATGTCTGGAATGTTTAGATCAGGGATGAAATCTACTTACCCACTCTACTGGTTCGGAAGTGTGCACGCCATCATCATGCCCGATTTTTGATCCTCTGCACATGCGCAGAAGGCTTTGCGCATGCACAGAGGATTAAAAACCAGGGAGTAACAATGTCTGGGTGGGTGGGCGGAACCTCATGCTGCTGCCGCTACCAGTTCGCCGAACCACACACCACCACCGCTACCGGCATGCGCGAGCCGGACAGAACTGGCAGGATTTCACCACTGGTTTAGATCCCATAAATTAAAATCAGTTCATACCATCTACCTATTCAATATTAACATTCAGCTTTCTCTCCCCCCCCTTCCGCCCCAATCCATTCTGAGGTTCAACTTTGATCGACCTCTGTAGGAAACTTTTTGTAGCTATGGCAACCACCTAAAAACATCTCTCAATCTCTCAGAGATTTTAGGTAGCAAACTTGAAAGGCAAATATTTAAGATAATGTAACATAAGACATTTTAATGAAATATGGGTGCTCTTTACCGAGATTGCACTATTCATATTATAAGGAATGAGAGAAATGTCCACCTACAGCTACAGCCCTATGAATATTTAAGGACTGAAAGAGCCCTTTTGGATTAGACCAGCATTTAATATCACAATCACATAGCAACCAGTCAGATACATCCAGAAAGTTCGGATGCACTATAGAAGGGAAATGACCACAGTCAGTGCACAGACACCCAAAACTGTAAACCATTTATATCTTTATCCTCAATCACTTTATCCCTTTTTAAAAAATCATTTTCATAAGATGCCTCAGTCACAAATAGTGGTTAAATCTTAAATTGGCTGTTTCAGGTAAGCTGGATATATTTTCTTCCTGTTCTTTGACTTTATAAAATTGTAACAATCAGAATGCCAGTAATGACTCAACAGCATCTACCTAAAATCCACACACAACAGGCACCATATAAATACAACACAAAGAACACCCCAAAACATGCACTCTGCTAGAGAGAAATTCCCTGAGGAGGGACTCCAGCACGAGTCCAAAAGCTCAAAAAACTAAAGGTCTGGTCCCAAGGACCGACCCAGAGTGGATCCTGCAATATCTACCTGTATTTTTCAGATTATTGTTTAAGGTTTGTGTTATGTTGATATTATAATGTTTGTTTTGGCTGTTCAGGGGGACTGTTTTGGATCAGCCTTTCCTGAAAATATGAATTAATATCATTTGTGAGCACTGTTAATAATATAATAAAAGAGAGAGGGAAAGAAGCTTACTGCATTTATGATGATTTGCATAAACCTGTTATTATATGAATGAGGATGTGTATGTCATTAGCATAACAACATAATTATGCAAATAAAGAAGATTGTTTCAAATAATACAAACTTAATAGCTGCTGTTTGGGGGAAACTTATTTTGCTTGAACTTTTATCCATTTCATTTGAAGTTCACCACATAAGAAACTATTAAATTGAAGCTTCATTGTACTATTGTACGATTTTCTACGAATTCTGCTAGAGTCAAGCTTTAGTTATAGATACCTTGAATTCTTCTTACCTTAATTGGTTCTAAATTTTATAGTGCTGAAAAGGAATTGCTCTTGCCCATTAAACATTTTGGCTATCCTTTTTGGTGCCTTCTTCACCTCTACTCTTCTTGATCACAAAGGTGATAACACCATTGAAAAGATTTATTTCTTGTGAGCATTCACATATTCAAGCTACAATATTATTCTACAAAAGTTACTTCTGATCTTTCTTTCCAGAAACTTTCTATATGATGAGGATTAAGATTTATTACTTCTTGCCTCATCCAATTTTGGGGGAAATTTCCTTAACTGATATTTAACTTCTGAACTAACAGAGGTCAGCAGAAACTTGACCTTAATAGGAGTTAGCTCATTTATATTGATTGGAAAAAAGGTGAATCAGTGTTAATTTGGTGCTCTAATTTTATCTCATTTTTGTTCCAAGCATGTGTAGCTGTTGGAGGGCTCTTATTTTTAACCTTTTAATACTATTTTTGATAACTGTACAATTGTGATTCCTTCAGCTTTTTAATCATACTATTTTAGATGCTTCTCTGGTCTACTCCTTATTTACTTACAGTAGGTATAATATGATTTTAGTTTGTATTGCTTTATTTATAGTCTCACAATAATTTTTGCGTTTTGTTCTGCCGATAAAGGACAATTTCACAGCTTTCGGTTTTTTAGCAAAGTTTCATTGGCTTTGATTAAGGTGACCAATCATCCTCGTTAGGGAGGGCAGTCCTTCTTTTGTAAGTTCTGCCCTCTCTTGAAAAGTGTCCTTCTACATGTCTTCCTTTTCGATATTTGAAGACTGATCTGTAAATCTCCGTATTCAATCGATGCCAATCTAATCTGTTGAATGTGATGTGAAGTATTTGTATTTGACATGATGATTCGTCAAGGCTCAGTACAGTGCGGCGAGATGCGATTATGAGATGCATGAGCTCCATACAGGAGAATTGTTTTGAGAGAGTGCCCCGCTCGCAAGTGGCTTTGTTTACTTCTTACCAAAACATGACACGG
>JANHFK010007129.1:42208-56275 GCA_036250565.1 Sibynophis collaris
ATTAATTTACTGTAAACCGCCCCGAGTCCCGCAAGGGAGAGGGGCGGTCTATAAATTTGATTAAATAAATAAATAAAATAAATTGACTCCTGGTGATTGCCTGGACCAGCTTCTGCAGTTTTCTTGGCAGTGGTTTTCCATTGCCTGCTTTCTGGGGCTGAGAAAAAGTGACTGGCCCAAGATCACCCAGCTGGCTTTGTCCCTAAGGCAGGCCTAGGACATAATCAGGGGTGAAATCCAGTAGGTTCTGACAGGTTCTGGAGAACCAATAGCGGAAATTTTGAGTAGTTTGGAGAACCAGTAAATACCACCTATGGCTGGTATTTGCAATCTCCTTCCCCCAGGAGTGGAGAGGAATGGGGATTTTGCAGTATCCTTCCCCTGCCATGCTCACCAAGCCACGCCCACCAAGTAAATTGGATGATTCATAATCAGTTGTAACCTCAATCCTATATGCATACTGCAAATCAAACATTGCTTCTTAATGGTTTGAGGCAAGTAATTACTGTCCAGGCAACCTCATAACTTGTCTATTCTGCTGTATTGGATCTTAAGAGAAAAGGCAGACCATATATTCCCATATGCCTGACCACATTCCACTACCATTCCCATAAACCCTTCAAGGGGTTGTTTGTTTGCATGTTGGGGGACATTTCATTGCTGAGGTAGTACCCTGATTTGATTTAATCAGGAAAATTGTTTATTTTCTGCAATTAGAAGAATTTGCCTAAAACTTTAACTTTGGGAATTTAAGTAAAGCTAAGTCCATTATTGGGTGATGCAGAAATTCACAGGTATTGCAAAGGTGCTCTGATGCCAACTTAACCTGCAAGTGAAGGAAAGGTCCCTTATAGTTAAGTGGGAACCAAGGAACCAAGATGTGGCTTCAAAGCCAAGAATGCCAATTATATTCCAGTAAATTTCTGGCTAAGAAACAATCCATTTTACATTATTCTCTGGGCTAAATCGTACAAAATGTTTATGCTTCCATTCTGTTTGGACACCCATTTTATTCAGACAAATGTGTAGACTTGTAATTGCATATATAAGAACCAGTATTCATTTATCTTTTAGGTTTATTGGAATTGTTTCTAGCTATAGTTGTAATTTGTGGATTAGCACATTCTATTACTTTCTGATAGTCTTTCCGAAAATGGCTTGTGTGGACAGAAAGCGTTGCATGAATTGCTCTGCAGTGACTCATCATATTGATCTGAATGCTATAATGCTAAAAGAGATACTACATCGAATCCAGTCTTTATTACAATAAGACTAGAAGATTGATGGTACACTGGAAATGCTGGTGCTTGTTTATCTAACTCATTTGTATTTTGCAGTTTATCCCCGAGTCTGCTCGATATAATGTGTCTTCTGGAAATGATAAAGCGGCCCTTGCTACTCTCCAGTGGATTGCTAAAATGAACCGCTCAGTTATGCCTGAAGGAAAGTTGGTAGAAAATGTTGAAGTAAGTTTTTCAATATTTTTGTTAACCTCCTTCTTGAAACCATGAGGTGCAGGACTGACTCCCATTATTACATTATCCACCTGCTGACTATCCATCCATTAAACCAGTGTTTCTCAACCTTGGCAGTTTGAAGATGTGTAGACTTTAACTCCCAGAATTCCCTAGCCAGCATACTTCACATATCTTCAAACTGGCATAGTTGAGAAACACTGTGTTAAACTATGATGGCAGACTTGATCACCTAAAAGGTAAAATCTCCTTAAATAAAGTAATTTAAGTCCATAAAGTACAACAATGATGCTTAACTATCTGTTCACATCAATGGAATTTAACTTACTAGATCAGTAATGGGTTCCAACTGGTTCAGTCCGGTTCTTAGAACTGGTAGTAATAGCAGTGGGAGGCTCCACCCACCCACTCGGACATCATCATGGGTGCTCTGCGCATACGCAGAAGTGCCATGTGCAAGCAAAGCAAGTGCGTGCATGCGCACACTCCCGTTACAACCCAGTAGCAAAGGTAAGTGGCACCCACCCCTGTACTAGATATTACAAAAGCCAAGAAGCCACTATTGGTCCAACACGTCTTCTTTTCTTATATATTCCATTGTTGGCACAATGTATGATACAATAGTAGTATGTATTGTGCAATCTGTAGTGAAACAAAGTGAACATTGTAGACAACTCCTGGATGTCCAATATGTGGCCTTCCAGATGTTTCTGAATTTTAATTTTGCCTACGTTTGCTGGGTCTACCAGGAGTTCTGAACTGAAAAGTTAGATTATAATTCACAAAGGGTTTCATAACTTTCAAAGGTTGGGATGTATCTTCAGCATTTGAGCAGCGCATATCCTGTGCATTTCTGACTGTTCCTTTAACATATTTCTAGGAAAAACGAGGTAGATTCAAAGACTTATTCGATCCCAAATACTTACGGACATCTTTGCAAATATGGATTATATGGTAAATTCATATGATTTTCTTCTTTCAAACTTCAGTGCACAAAGTAAAATTAATGACTGTTAAAGGGAAAATTTAGATTTCTTTTGTTTTTAAATTTATTATAGCTCCCAACTCTGATTAATTTAAGAACAAAAATTACTATTCAGAAGCTAATCAGAATACCAAGCAATTATTATAGTAATTTAGTTTACATTTATTAATTTGATTCTGTGTAGGATGCTCTGCTTGGCCTTCTCCAGCCAGGCATTCTTCATGGTTGCATCCATTTGACACATTGAAATATAAACTCTAACCAACAAAATTTGACGCTATCTGTTCTTTACACTCATGGCATGCTGACCAGGAATTTTGGGATTTATTGCTCCAAGCACAACTGAATAGCACCAGGTCACAAAGCTTCCATATGCATTCTTAGATTCAATTAATATATTTTGTTTTATTCTTCCCTCCAATTTGAAAATGAATACCGGAATAAAAGAGGTAGTTTTGTGTAGTGGTTAAGGCATCAGACTAGAAACTATAATTCCTAGTCTCACTTTAGGCACAAAGCCAGATAGGTGACCTTGGATTAGTGTTCCTTAGGAAGGAGGCAATGACAAACCACTTCTGAAAAACCTTGCCAAGAAAATGGCAGGGACTTGTCTAGACAGCGTCTGGTAATTGTACATGATTGAATGGAACAATTTTTTAAAAAATAAAATAAAAGCAAAATAGGCAAGAAAATTATATGACTATTTAGATTAGTCAATCCATCTTAATTTACTTGACACAATGTACTGAACTGTTTAAACATATGGATGAATGCACATCAGTGGTGGAATTCAGCCGATTCTCTCCGGATTGGGCGAACTGGTAGCAGCAACTGTGGGAGACTTTGCCCACCCAGATGTAATGTAATGTACATTTGCAAACTGGTAGGGAACATAAGTGAATCTCACCTCTGATGCACATATTCACTTGATCTGTGTCCTGCATTATTTATATGAAATCTCTTAATGTTCTTGGAGTTAGTGTCATGTATTGAGTTTCTTCATTGTTTAAGCAATTGAGGGGATTCAAAAATATAAATGAATAAAACTGTCTTTGCACAATGTCACATTCATATGCCAATTTACTCTTGACAATAGAAACATATATTCCACGTTGTGCAATAAAAATACAATTGAAACCCAGTGGTAAAAAATATACAAGTATTAGCTGTGATGTTTTCTTCTGTTTCTTAAAATGTAGGCTTCTAAGCAGAGAAACACAGATAAGTGACTATGTAACATAGGCAGATATGTAATTTGGATCTTCTAGCCAGTTAAAATTTGATCTGTACCTAATTCACTTGATGGGCAAAATACAATTAGTAATATATTTGCAATTAATTTATTGCTCTTCTACTCTGGAATTAGGATCAGTGCAAAATGTTGAATCAATTTAAATTATGAGAAGTTGAGCTACTTAGTCCAAGTGTACAAAAGGATTATTTGAATTGCTTAATTCAGTAGCAAACCTTTTCTTCATCCTTGCATACTGGAAGTTGTATGGGTAATTTACCAATCCCCTAACAGTTTAGTGTGCTGTTAATTAGTTTGAATGTACCTTATTAGCTTTAGAGAATATTCTAAAGAATGATTGTTTCCCGCTGCTAACCTCTTTTGTTTTCTATGACAGGCTTGGGATTTCTTTTGCTTATTATGGTGTCATCCTGGCCAGTGCAGAATTACTGGAGAAGGATCTGGTTTGTTCAAAAGGAGGATCAGCTGTAGAGTCAGAGCTGGGCCATACTCAGGATGAGTTTCAGAGCCCTTGTCTCTGCCATACCTTTGCACCATCTGATTACCAGATCATGTTCATCAGCACAGTAGGAGAAATTGCATGTAATTTCCCCCCTTCTGCCTTTATTTAAAATAAACATGGAGAACGGGAAAGAGACTCCAAAGTTACCTTCCACAACTAGATACATACATACACAGAGATTTTCAGACAAACAGATATAGACTGTTGTATAACTTTAGGAATTCTGCATGAAAAACAAGTTTACTTGCTATTGTCAGCTGCTTTCATTGATGTATTTATTTAGGAATGTAAGAACAGCCCTTAATCTCACTAATTTCAGCTCTTGAAGTTCATACATTTTCGAGTTGCCAAGGTTGAGAAACATTGAACTAGATGCTGATGGGAATTCTGTTACAAAGTCCCCATTTGTAGTTTTCAAGTAATCGTAGGGAAGCTATGAAGAAAATAGTTGTCAACAGTCTTCCCTAAGGTGGTAGAGATGTGTGCGTGTGTGATAATTATGTAGTAATGATTCAGTTAATTTAATTTTACAAGGTAACATTTTTTCTCCTCTTCCTTTTTAAAAAAATAGTAAATCCCTTAAATATTCTTGGCATCAATTTCCTGGGAAGACGAGTGAGCTTGACAATAACAATGGGATGCACTGCTGTTTTCTTTCTTCTCCTCAATATATGCACCACAATGTAAGTGTCTTGGGTGGGAGCATATGATGATGAAATGGCTTGGATTCCAATGCTTGCAATATCTTCTAGCCTCTGGTGTACATATTTTGGGAAATGGACATGGTGATTCATTGAGTGCTTAAAATTTAAAATAGTTTGGCTTAATAGAACATTTATTGCAGGCAGGAATTATGCATTTGGGAATATCCAAAAGATGAAGGCAGAAATGTATTGTTTTCCAATAACTTGCTACTACACAAATATAATGACTTGATATCCCCAAAGTTCAGAGGAAACATACTAGAGAATATCAGTGAAAGAGGACTATCTTTGTGAGTTTCCCAGGAGCTCTAAGACAAAACCGGTCTTGATCTGATTCAGGGGGCCCTTGTGTTTTCTAACTTCATTTTCAAAAATGTGTGTGTGGGTTATGTGTGAAAAATAGTTGCAGCAGTGTATAATCAGCATTGTGTGGGTTCTTACAGTAGTTTTCCCCAGTACACTGACTTGTAATTATGGGAGATGAAATCTAACCTATTTTGAGAGCATTGCTTGGGGAAAAACGTTTTATAGACTGCAAAATACAAGGTCCCTACTCAGATACCCTATGATCAACTGTTTGATGACAGAAAAAAAGGAACATGGAAGTAACAAAAATGTAGTGACCATAACTGTATAGCTTTAAAATAAATAAGGACTGGTCTGTGTTTCTCTCTGATGCAAACTTGCTGGAAAGTTGTGATTGATTTCACCAACATTGGTAAAGTTTCTCTTTTCCCTAGCTGGATTGTCAATCATAACAGTTAGAGCAACTGACAGAAGCGGATGTTTGGTTTAGTATAAACTGAGGGTTTCCCCCAAACAAGAGACATTATGTAAATAGATAATTATGTTGATCTTCACATTAGTATAGCCTGCAGCAATAAAGGCAATTGTTTTTGAATGCCAATCTGGACAGAGTAATTGATTGCCAAGGTTTTCTTTATTCTATCTGATGCCTACCTTACTGCATAAATTTAAAATGACCCTCTCCGTGAACAAAAGAAAAAAGGAATTGACAGATTTCCTGCCTGAAATGTATTGATTTCAGTTTTTACGTGTTAACACATTATATGATGAAATCAGCAGATCTTTGCATCTGATAGAAATCATCAATGTATGTGCTGATTTTACAAGAAATCAAATAATGTGTTTCAATGAAGCAAATGGCTTGGGCATGTGTTTAAATATACATGTGTATGTGTAAAACTGTAATTTTGCCAATGCTATTGGATTGGTAGCTGGTGGAATGAAAGTGCAGTCCTCAATCAACATGTGGCTTCTATTTATTAATAATGCAGGTTGGGTAAATAATTTTCCCAAGGGGCCACATGAAAAACTGGAACCATTGTGGACAGCCCCACCAACCCAACCCTGACCAGTCAACCAGCAGCAGCCACAGGTCTGGATGTGGGCCATAAAATGCCTAAGTCTTGTCTAACATCATCTCAGCAAGTTACAGAATAAGATTTACCCTTCCTGCACTTGTAGATGAGGCTCCCCTCAGCATATCTCAAGTCCAGTGCTCTCCAGATGTGTAGGACTGTATAATAACTTTACTGATTACTTACTAGTTGATCATAATAGGAGTTTTATTTAGCTATATTTCGTGTTTCTAAACTACCCATCTCCCTCAAGTGTTTCACACTTCTTGGTTGAGCAAAAAGGTCATAACCAATTAAATATTAACTTTACCAAATATTTACAATTTCTCACTGATATTATAGGCATTCATCCCATTGATATTGTTAAATGTCCCAGGATTGCAGCAAATGCCCATTTGTGATAGTAGTTTGCTTTTACTCTTATTCTGCTCTAAAAATATAGCAATGCATTTAGGCTATGCCTAGGTGTTCGTATCTGCTCTCTTCTTGAAAGATCTTCCATTATGCATGTGGCTATCCTTCTGACACCTTAGATATATAGTTATTATTTCAGAGGCTGTCGGTTACCAATTCTAATGGCAAACCTGGTGTGGAATGCATGAATTTTGTTAAGGTGGCTACTTAGCACTAATATATGCTTTTTAAAATTATATCCCAATTTATTCTAAAAACAAATCTGAGGGATTTACATCATATTAAACTTATCAGCAAGCCTACTTGATCAAGAACCCCAAGAAAAACTTGATTGAGCACACAATACTGAATCCTTCCCACACTTGACCTTCACATGCGAATAGGTTGTGATCATACAACACACTTAGGCAGGCAAAAGATGTAGGGCTTAATTTGCACAAAATGTGAGGTTTTAAAATCTTTATTAATGTTATACTGGTTGGAATCTTCCAACTAATTCATTAGAATGTATATTTGAGTAAAACCAAGATCATGATGAGCTTTTCAAGCTTGTTATTTAAGATCTCAAAGGCAAATAAAGTTTATTCAAGAAGTGAGTCTTACAATTTTCTATCTTCTTCATAAGGTGAAAGACTATCCTTTTATTTTTCTAAGATATGATTAAATATACTAATCAATCACCAATCAAGTTAAGCATGCTGAGCAAATGTAATCATAGTGTCACTATATGTACATGACAACAACTATTATTTCCAAAGAGAAAGGTCAGAGATCTACTATCAAGTAACATCATTTAGATAAAGGATTATTGAATAGAAATGACACATTGGTGTATAAATCATTCAGATGCATTACAGCATCTTTGGTTCAAAAAAAATATTCTCCCATATAATTCTATTTGACTAGAATCTGGATGATAGGAAATTAAAATTGAACAGGGAACAATTTTTAGAAAGGATGTCAGGATGTTTTTTTAAAAAAAACCAAAACCTTGTTTTTCAGGCAAATTAGTGGAGAAGCATTGTAAAAGTCAAATTAATTGAATCTACAAAAGACAAGAAAACACATGGAGACTTTTCATGGTGCTTCCTACATGATCCCAATCCTGACTAGAGAAGAAACAGAATATAGCATTATCTCATGGATATGATATTTTGGGATCAACAAATGACAGAAATTCAGAATAGTTAAGAACTGGTTACTTACTTGTAATTGATGTAAAATAGCCACCTGCAGTTTCTATTGTTTCTATTATAGTTTATTATTTAAGTTAGTTTATTTATATTTTATTATATATACTATTAATAGTTTATATTATAGAACTAATTTTTGATGGAAACAAATGTTCCCCTTACATATGTTTCCCCTCAATAGCCATTCAAACATTCGAAGATCATATCAGTGGGACACACTAGTAAACTATTGGGCATTGTTATTATATTATTACATTATTTTCTTTGTATCTTTTCTCTTTATTTCTAGTACTGGTCTTATTGGTTTCCTCTTTATGCTGCGTGCTTTTGTAGCTGCAAATTTCAATACGATCTATATTTACACGGCAGAGGTAAGGCCCTCCTGATTTCTTGAATTGCAAAGTGAAAAACTACCTAAATTATGTTTCTGAATAACTTTTCTGCTCAACAGAGTGTTCTTTGGCCAGTTTACTCGGAAATCTCACTAAGTTTATTATTTAATTCCATATAAAATAATTTGGCATTTCAACCTGAACCAGAATAGACCGGAACTATATGTTAACACCTATAACTTAGTAGGAGCTTTATGCTTGTTTTCAAACAAGACTTTAAAAAAAATTATTGTATTGAAATTTTTAATAAATTTGTTTAAAAAAAAATACATTATCTTTCTAAACATTGCTAATTTTATGAATTTGTTCTTAAAAATGAGGGCTAGTGTTTTGTACTCAAGTGCTGCACTGGAATCAAATCTAGAGAACTGATAATATTTTGGTCCCAGGAAACTAACTGAATTCAACAAAACTCTGGAATTTTCCCTAGGCGTAAGATAACCTAAATTCTGTAAATTTTGTAAAAGGTTTATATTTTTCTCTCATATTTGGAATCACTAGTACTATTTTTTAAAGACACCTTGATGCCATACTGCCCTCTGCTTCATCCAATACTTTTCTGTCAGAGATTATGCTCACATATTTTTACTACATATTTATAGGTTTATCCTACCACCATGAGAGCCTTGGGATTAGGAACCAGTGGATCCCTATGTCGTATAGGTGCTATGGTAGCACCTTTTATAGCACAAGTAAGACATCTTTCGTTTAAGAATTTCACTGCATATATAGGAACAGATTCCAGGCAAATATTTTTAGTATACTGTATAGATTGATTGATGTTTAAAGATTCAGATGTGTAAGATTTTGGCTGTTTTTTATAAGTTAATTATTTCTTTTCAGATGTTTGGAGGAAAAGGGGACATCAGGGAAGCTAAATAGATACTAATGTATTCAAAATGCAGAATCCTGTTTTGGCTATGGTACAAATAAAGGAAAAAGACAATAAACATTTAAAAATGAAAGGACAAGTTTCTTTAAAAATCTTAATTACAAGAAATACTCAAAACAGCACCATTCATTTATTGAAGCTTAGAAGGTACAATTTGAATAAATGTAACAATTCTGCGAGAATTTAGGAGAAAAAGGTTAAATACATTGGTTGATTAAAAAACCATTGTATGTTTTATTATAAAGTATAGTTTCTTAATAAAAAACTTGATATTAACTCACCAATAGGAAAGTGATCCTAGCTCACCTTTATTTTAGTGGAGAAAAATGAAATCCTTGAACTCTTTCAATGAAATCAACAGAACTAAAAGTGATGGATTTCTATAGGTTGTTGAATTAATAAGAGAAATAAATGAATTCATAAGACAGTGAACTACTCTAATCATTTCAACCGATGCAGTATGATGTAGTTCACAAAAGCTTGTGCTGTGATAAATGAAAGGGCCATTATAAATTTAATATTACTTTCTGAAAATGTATAATGTCCTTTTCTACTCTAGCACAATGCTTAAAGCAGTTTACAACATAATTAAAACCCAGGTACAATATCATTTCAAAGAAATGAAAAAAGATGTTGAAACTTTTCCTTTCTTTAGCTAGAGGAGACTTTGCAGTCCCATAGAGCTTTGTGTGGAGGAAATGAATCATGTAATATTTTACTTACATTAAAGCAATAGTCTTGTATTTTCTTAACTTTATAGCTTTTTAAAGCTATAATTTGTTCCTAAGTATATGTGCAACATTGTAATAGCATGTTTCCTTCTCTCCACCCCCCCCCCCCATGAATAAACTTTCATTAATTGTATGCTTAGATAACTCTCCACTTCTGTTGTATGTATAAGAAAAGTTTGGCATTGCAATTCCATGTTAACTATCTCCACATATGTTCAGTTCATGTCTGGAAAGATAATTCTACTGAAAGATGGTTCAATCCATACAATAGGCCAGAAATGATTTACAGATGACTTGTCAGAATTGGACGACAGCATGGCATTAATACACTATCTAATTGTAGGTACTTATGAATGCTTCTTTCTTGGGGGCACTGTGCCTTTTTGCCTTGGTTTGCCTTGTGTGTGCTATCTCTGCGTTCACTCTACCAATAGAGACCAAAGGGAGATCACTCCAGGTGGGTAATTCATTTTGCTTTTGAATAGAAGGATCCCAAAAGAACATCCCCCCCAATTCGGTTCCATTACCAGATGTAAAGCTCTTGCAAACTTTATTTTAGGAAGTGAAAATATTTTTTAAAAAGACCCTTAACAAAGAATTTCAACTTTTGTATCTGAAGTCAACCATGGCATGACCCCTAAAACAAATGGCTAACAACTTGATAATGAAGATCCATATTCAAAAACAAATGCAGATATAGGCAGTTCTCATCTTATGACCACAATTGTTACTGGAACTAAGTGATGTAGTTATTGAATCATACCCAATTTTACAACTTTTTTGCCACATTTGTTTCCCCCGATTGTTAAATGAATTCCGCTTTTCCCATTGATTCTGCTTGCCGGAAGCTGGCAGGGAAGGTTGCAAATGGCAATCACATGAACCCAAGAAACTGCAGCCACCAGATATGCATGTTTGTTGACAAGTGCCTAAATTTTGATCACACGACTGTAAGGTCACTGCAAAAATCATAAATGGGAGGACTGGTCATAAGTCACTTTTTCAGCACTGTTGTAACTTCAAATCAGTGTTAAATGAATAGTCATAAGTTGGGGTCTATCTGTATGTAACTACTAGGCACATCCAGGTGTTTATTTGGACCTCATAGCTAGTTTTGGATCCCCTTGGGTATTCATAGAAAGGTGTACTTTTAAGCACCAAGGCCAATACTAGTAAAGACTTACAGGCAATCCTCAAGGTATGATAGGGCATTTTATGACTACTAACATGGGCATTACTATTAAATGCCCTATCATACCTTGAAGTAGCCCTCAGGATATGATAGGGCATTTAAAATTTTGGGGGTTACAACACAACCCCCAAAAGCGACATACAATCCTGTTTCAAATTTATGACACCTGCAGCATCTCTGCTGTAATTTACTCTTACGACCAATTGGAGAGACGCTACAGCACACCTACCTATCTATTTCCTCACTATCCTGCCTGGCTGAGTCCCCATAGGTACTGGGCCTGCTTTGCCACCCCATCAGGTTTCACACACTTCTTCCCACCTCCGGTCACCATTTGCTCACTTACTTTTTGAGACTATCCAGAGCTCAGGAAGTCAGAGTAGAGAAGGCCTCTCCAGTGCTGGGCCACGTGACACAATCAAGAAAAAATACTGGCAGTTTTGCTTTTTTGCGTCCCCCAAGGTTACCAAAGGTGACACAAAGCTAGTTTGTGTAGCATCGGAAAATCAGAGCATAGCAGGAAAGCAAAACCGGCAGGATTTCTTATTAGTTGTGCCATGTGGCCCAGCAATGAAGCGGACTTCTCTACTCTTGGCTTCCTGAGCTCTGAGTATTTTCAAAAGATAAGCGTGTGATTGTGACACAGTGGGGTCCAAGGGTCAGGAAGCAGAGCATGGGATATCTCAGAAGGTGAGAAGCCTTGGGAAGTCCAATGCAGGTAGCCACTGCATGTTCTACTTAATAATATAAACATTTATTTAACAAATGCATTGGGGCGAGTAGAGTTGGGGGGGGATTAATGATGTGGTTCATTTAATATTTATCCCAACTTTCGACAGTAACGGGCAGGCTCCGCGACTGTTTTAACTCAAGTTTTAACTTAACTTACTTGTAGAGAGTGGGATTTGTATTAATAAAATAGTACATTATATAAATTACTGGAAATATTCTTTTTAAATTAAGTGGAGGACTTCAATGAAAATTTGCATTGCATCTATGGACCCTAATAATGCATATAGCTCTAACAGAGTTCAGGGAGTTTCAGAACAGAAAAAAATACTTTCATGACCCCATCTCTAATATTCTGTAACAGGCTCTAATGCCAAAGCATAGGCGAGATTTCTAATTTGAAGTTAAATTCTCTTAAACAAATTTTAATGAAGCTCTAATTCATCTGATTGGCCCAATATGGAATATCAGTGGAGATATAAAGATTACGTTTATAATAACATTTTGAGATGGTGACATCTAAATTTAATTTCTATTCAGTTAAATCACACATTACAAAGTCTTAAATCTGATTCATCAGAGGACTAGCAACTGAGGTACGCCAATCCTACCCCAGGAGCCATGGTGGTGCAATGATTAGAATGCAGTTTTGCAAGCTAATTCTGCCCACAGCCAGGAGTTCAGCCCTGACCAGCTCAAGTTTAGTTGTTTACTTTATTTTCATTGCACCTCGTACAATGAAATTAAATGCCATCTTCAGTGTACATTATAACTATAAAAATAAAAACACAAACATACATCCTTTACATTCTACATAATTGAAATTGAAAACCCAATATTTTTATAGTTTCTAGCTCTACCTCCCAAATACAGGTAATCCTAGATTAACAACAGTTCATTTAGTGACTGTTTGGAGTTTTGACTCTTTTTCATACTTATGACGTTATAACATTCCACATGGTCACGTGGATCAAAATTCAGAGGCTTGGCAACCGATTCATATTTACGACGATTGCAATGTCCCAGGACCATGTGATAACCGTTAAGGCCTCCAGACAAGCAAAGTCACTGGGAAAGACAGATTCACTTCACAATCACGTGACTAACAACTGCAATGATTCACTTAACAACTGTGGCAAGAAAAATGTTGTAAAAGGGGGCGAAGCTCACTTAACAACTGTCTCACTTAGCAACAGAAATTTTGAGCTCCATTGTGGTCGTAACTCGAGGACTACCTGTACCCAAAATATCTGAGGCATTCATTCCAGGTTTTCTCTCTCTGATATAATTCACCATCTATGGATCACAGATGGGAAACCTTTTTGGGGGTTTCGAGATTTTGCCATATTTGTGTCCTAGAGTCTGTAAAGGGATCTGGATGGAAAATCAACAGATGGGGACTTTTAGCCACATTTTTGCATACGAGAGGAAAGATCTGGGGAAATTTTAAAAGTTACAAAATGTCATCCTATTCTAGAGCTGCATGAGGGTGCTGGGGCCCACAGGAGATCTAATACAGGGAAGGGCTATCTGCAGAAAAGTATAGCACTTGGTTGTAACTCAAAACTCCATTTTAGCCATATATATGCTGACTAGCTATCGGAAATAATTTATCAGCCTCAATATCCATACATAATACCTGAGTCAGAATAATCTGTAATATGTACAATGAGCGGAGAAAATAATTGGCACTGCCCCTTTAAATCAACTGACTTATCAAGAGCTTAACCAACCTGCCTTTTACAGCAGTTATTTCTGGGACCTGGAATTTTGAACTTACTCTTGGTCTGTCCCTGCAACGTGTTTTTCTTCTTGCTGAAGTTTTGCCAGTGCTATTTTCCGACATACAAGCCCTAGAACACAAAATAGAAACTGAACTGTAAAAATAAACTCCTCAAACCGAGATGTACGTAAGCATATAATTGTAGCGTGGGAAGGAGCGTATCGTATGAAATATAAAGGTTATTTGAATGAATGCAGAAATACAAGAGTTCAGGAAGTCATTTCATACACATCTACATTTAATTAAAACAAAATTATCCCCGATTCCTAAATACACAAAAGTCTGAAAGTGTTATTTTTACTTGAAGATGAAAAGAAACAACAGTTAGTGAACATTTCAATGACAGTAAGCCCAATCCTCCACAAAAGACCAGTACGCGCCCACAGAGCGGGCCTTCTGAGGGTCCCGTCGGCAAAGCAATGCCGGCTGGTGACCCCAAGG
>JANHFK010007130.1:27881-42359 GCA_036250565.1 Sibynophis collaris
CCTAGGGCCATCTAAAAAATTTATCCCACATCCTTATTAAAAACCCCATTAAAACTCAATTTAAAAGCAATTTAAAAATTTCACGACAGGCCGGCTAAAATATGACATTTTTTAGGGCTACGTGCCATAAACAAATATTTTGAGAAACAGTTATATTAATTCGATTATATTGAAAACTAGAGGCACATCAAATGCTATAAATATATAGAATACATATTTATTTTATAGTTTACTTACAGATGCCAAACCCATTATTCTTGGGAATGTGAGAGATGAACATCCATCAGGACTTTGCCCAAATGTTGTATACGGAGTCTGAAACCAAGCCTTCTCATTAGCCCAGACCACATCACACAGAGGTAATATAGATGCTCCAAGTCCAATAGCTGGGCCATTTACTGCAACAATTATGGGCTTTTTAAACTGAATAAAAGTATTTACAAAATTCCTGAAATAAAATAAGAAAAATGGTTGCAGCTCACATTTTAACAGCAAAAAAAATTCAAAATTGTAACTATTCTAGTAATTATTGCTTATAAAGACTTTTTTGAAAATATGATAGGCATAACCACATTTTCCTATGAAAGTACAAAAGAAGAAATAGTAATATCATTCTTTTATTGGAGGTGAAATGGAGGGAGGGCATCAAATTTAATGATCAATCTCTAGTGGAGAAAATGGAAGTAGCCACACAAGTTGTTTGTTGCCAGTGTTTGCCTTCAAGTAGTTTTTTAAAAAATTATTAAAACAACATTTTGTATGACAGGTAGTTCTCTACTTACAACAGTTCATGTAAGTGGGCATTCAAAGTTACAATGGCACTGAAAAAAGTGACTTACAGCCATTTTTCACTCTTAGGATTGTTGAGCATCTTCATGGTCACGTGTTCAAATGCTTGGCAATTGGTTCATATTTATAATGGTTGCCTTGTCCCAAGGTCAGGTCATCATCTTTTGTGACCTTCTTACAAGCAAAGTCAATGGGGAAGCCAGATTCACTTAGCAACTGTGTTACTAATTTAACAACTGGAGTGATTCACTTAACAACTGTGGCAAGAATAGTCGTAAAATGGGGCAAAAAACCCTTAACAAATGTCTCACTTAGCAACAAAAATCTGGAGCTCAATTGTAGTTGTAAGTCGAGGGCTTACCTATATTTTGTTAGGATGGTCAAAACAATTTGATAAATACATATTAAAAATATTTTTGAAAAAAGAAAGTGCTACAGTTCTAAAATGAACTTTACTTCAAGAATAAAATACATATTTTGCTAAAATGTTTTTTACATTGAGGATAAACAGTAAGAAATAAAGCAACTGACTTGCAGTTTTTCATATTACACGCTAAAAAAACAAAACATAAAAACACTTGAAATAATATATTGTTTAAGGAACACAATCACATTTCATTTTTTCATTCTTCAACCCTGATTTTTCAGTAAAAGAGGGAAGTTGGAAAAGCAGAACATCATTCTGTGAGTAGGAGGTTCATACACACAGACACTCTAAACATAATAGTCTCCAAACATCCAATCTGGATAATCTGGTTTCCTATATTATGAGACTTTTATGAAAGGTAAAAATTGTTATCTATTCAATAAGATTCTTCCAAATATAAAAACCGTCTTGGAAACATGTTTAACCATGCTTAACCTAATGGATGTGCAACACTTACTAGTTTTAAAGAAGGCACCTTTACAATATCTCCAAAATAATAAATATTCTGATTTAAATCCATTTACTGACTGAGGTAAAAAAATCCAAGTATAATTGGAATAGCAGTTTTGGTTTCACAAATAGCCGTTTTAGCTCATGATCTGTTAAGCACAATTTGAATAATTTTACAAACCTAATTGCATCTGCCATCTTAGTACTTTCCCTTTTTCTATCATCTGTCAAACGTCGAATAAAATAAATGAAATCAAGGCCACAACAGAAAACACTGCCAACTGCACTAAGAAGTACAAGTTTACTGTCATCAACAGCTGCTGTATTCAGTGCACTCTGGACTTCTTTCATCACCTGGAATGAGATGCATGAAACACATGAAAAAAAGGGATATATAGTATTTGCTTCTGAAAAGCTTTTCATTTATCAAGTATTTCTGTAATATGAACAGCAGGTGGCATATGTAACCAATTCAGAGACATCTAAATTTAGGACGAAGTCTAAAACTTCATTATTTATTTTTTTCAAAAGAGAAAGACAGACAACAATGGACAAATGTTTTTAAAATATACACATTACCAATATGAACTTGTGTTGTGTTAAATTTTACTGAGCTCAGCAGAATTTATTACCAAAGAATATGCCTGAAGTTTATGAATATCTAAATTCACTATAAAATTGGACAGAAAACCTTAATGCTTAATAAATATGGTAGTTTATAGATTACAAAAATACTGAAAAATAGTACACAGGCAAATCAGTTAAGGTAAGTTGAAGCTTCATATTTAACATCCTCATCAAACAGCTTTTAAATTCCATTAACCCGAATGCTTAAATATACAGAACTTTACGTTTGAAAACTAATATAATTGCTAGTGTTATATCAGTATAATACTACTAGTACTACTAGTATTATACTATGGCACAATTTATAACTTGTTTTCAGTTTATAATTTCCCAATTTATGACCTGCAGTGGTGAAATGGATTGAAAACGACCTATGAAGCTTCAGACAGACTTGTTTCTTAAGGAGGGGTGGCGCAATGGCTCAGCGGTTAAGACGCTGAACTTGTTATCTGGAAAGCTGGCAGCCCAGGTTTGAGACCCGAGCACCAAGTGACGGGGTGAGCTCCCATCCTTGCCCCCAGTTCCTGACAAGCTAGCAGTTCAAAAGCATCCAAATATGAGTAGATAAAGAGATGCCACTATGGTGGGTAGGTATCAGCGCTCTGTGATGTCATGCTGTCCACATGACCATGGAAATGTCTTCACACAGCACTGGCTCAATGGTCTTAAAATGGAGATGAGCACTGCCCCCTATAGTCGGCAATGACTAGTGGAGGAAAATCCACTGGGACTCCTTTACCTTTCTATCTTTTGTTTCTTAACAGCCCTCTGAAAATTCAAAAAAATCCAAAGCCTGGACTTTCTTGTAAGATACATGTTCTACCAATGAGCTCTCACTATCATAATTTTAATCCTCCTGAAAAAGCCTCTGCATCCTTATCTCTAGCATTAAACTCCACACTTGTATTTACTAATTTACTAATGTTTTGCCATTGATGTACTGCTTAACTTTTAATTTCTACACTATTTATTTATCAATATATGGCCACCCATCTGACAAGAAGTGACTCTGGGTGGTATACAGCAACCAAGTAAAACAATAAATATATAAAAACAATCACCAAACATAGGAGAGAATAAATAAGAATCCCAATAAAAGAGCCAACTTAGAATCTAGATCCTCAGAATCTAGATCCTCTAGAACCCCAGGTATGAAGACATAACTAGATGTTGAGGGACTATTAACAGATGAAGAGTTAGCTTCACTTTGGGGAGGAGAATATTCCCTAAGGTAGATGTCATAGGAGAGAAAGCCTTCATTCTGGGACCCACCTCTAGCAGATGAACCCCAAAATCTTTTGCAGATGGGATCTGAAGTTTCTAGCAGATGGAACTTGAAACATACCTTTTCTGGCAGATCTAATGGGCTGGGCAGATGTAATTAAGAAGAGGTGATCCCCCAGATAACCCGTCCCATGCCATGAAGGATTTTAAACATTGAAACCTTCTATTGACATGGAAGCAAACTGGCAATTAGTGCAACCCACACAGCAGAGGTGTAACATGCTGTCCTAGTTGAAGCTTCCAAATACTCTTCAAGGACAGCCCCATGTAGAGCACATTAAAGTAATCCAATCTGGAGTGATTAGGACATGGGTGATTACGAGTTTCTGGGAGAGCAGGAATCCTATTCCCCCTCCCCCCAGTTAAAAAATTAGAAGTAATGAAACAACTCTAACCTCTGGATTTAATGAATTGTTCTCTGATGATTTGGTGGATAATAAAATATGCGTGAATCCATCTTGTTTCCTGACAACAATGTCTCTGTAGCGGTAAGCACTTTCAGTTTGCCGCACACTGAATCGTAGCCTTTTATCAAAAGGCTGATCTCTCCTTTCATCAATAAATCTTCGTTTGTTGGCTGCTACTCCTGTTACTGATGTCTGAATGTTGGTACCATTCGTTGCCAAGGCTTCTATAAAGGTAGATGTTCCTGTGAAAAGGATTACAGTATTTTTAGACGTCAGCTTTATTCATGAAACACATCAAATTCTTATCATGGAAAACATGGTAATACCAAAATACTATAGCAGAGCAGAGCAGAAGCAAACACTCTTAATTTAGTGCTTAAGAGCCGAGGTGGCACAATGGTTAGAGTGCAGTACTGCAGTCTACTTCAGCTGACTGCTAACTGCAGTTCGGCAGTTCAAATCTCACCGGCTCAAGATTGACTCAGCCTTCCATCCTTCCGAGGTGGATAAAATGAGGACCCAGATTGTTGGGGGCAATATGCTGACTCTGTAAACTACTTAGAGAGGGCTGTAAAAGCATTATAAAGCAGTATAGAAGTCTAAGTGCTACTGCTATTAATTAAAGCTTATAAAAAAGCATTTCTGAAATGCACCTGCTTAAGGTTCTACAGAATATGTATGAGAGAAGGCAGGGATTATACCACATGGATAATAGGGAGAATATTAGAAGTCAGATAACCAACATTGAATTCTCAGAAGAATCTTTATTTTATTGCTGATATAACAAAATGTAAAAAAGTACAGATATACCCACAGACAAAATATTTAAAAAGTACACAAGCACAAATGTGTGTACTTTTCAGTGTTGACTCTAGTGATCAAGTAAATCTTCTCCAGGATGATCTGTCCCCAACTTGGCCCTTCAGATCTCCCAACAGTGCACCCATCTCCACTGTAATCAGGTCCATATACCTTACTATTGGTCCTTTTCTTTTTCTTTCTACCTTATTTCAGCATTATAGACGGCTCAAAGGAGTGGGGTCTTTATATAATGTGTCCAAAATATAATAATTTGAGTCTGGTCATTCCTGTCTCAAGTGCCAACCCTGGATATTCTCAAGAGTCTTTTCCAATTCTTCTTCAAAGTTTAAATTTCGCATTGACAGTTTCTTATGTTTCTCTAATTTTAAGATTTATGTCTTTTTATAAATATAAATTTCTCTTTCCTAAATCCAAAAAGGATTGAAAGTGATGTTATTAATCTGCAGAGCTATCCATATATAAATATACCACTGAAACTAGAAATTCTGCTTTGCATTTATAAACTTTTCATATTTCATAGCTGACATATTTTTAGTGTTGCTATTTCATAATTGATTTTTGAAAATTATGTTAAAAGACACTTTACAGACTGAATAAAACAAAAAATTCGAAGTATGGCTCATGGTTCCACCGTGATTCAAGCTTGCGGAAAAAATGGCCAATTGAAGATAGCTCCATAGACAAATGGAGCTGATGATTTGCAGCTTTGTACAAAGGAGCCAAAGGAGATCAGCTGCCTCACTTTGATTTTCTATGGATTAAACAGAATGACATGAGATTGCCCAAACTATTTCTCCTTATGGGTGTTTCTTTTCCTCACAAAAAGGCCACAGGACAGTAATCTTGAGGTGGGGGTGGGGAATTAGGAGATGGGGGAATTCATCATTTTTCTCCAGCCCCAAAGCGGAGACTTTCAAGGACACTATACTTCCCTTGCTAACTATTTTTGGAAACTAACAATGGATTTACGGAAGTTAGACACCTTTGGAATGACAAGATTGGAAACACTGGGTGAGTGAATGTTTTTAATCCTTAATATTAGAATATGATAATTTACTTTAAAAGTTTTAAAACTTTTTGAGAATTTAAATAGCAAAAGTAAGATAGGGTTTTGGGTACAGAAAATTCTAACGTTCCAAAAAGTTAAGATTGGGATTTTGAATATTAATATTTTGAAACTGTTTTCAAAAAATAAATAAATCCATGCCTATGGAAAAAATGCTTATCAGTTTGGAGTCAAAAAACAAGAAATTTGTAATAACGATTAAAAACCACCCAAATGGATTGCAGAAAAAGACAATCCTGTATAAATAAAAAGGGAAAACAAAGATTGTAAAATTGGTTTATTAGGGATAAAATTGGATACGTTTTTCTTTAGTTAAATATTAAGGAAGTTTGGAAAGATTCTTTTTTTTAAAAGGATTATTTTAAAGTTAAAATTTAGTTATTTTAAAGTTTAGTTTAGTTTTTAACTTTAGTTTTTTGTTTGTATTAGGATAATGGGATTATTTTATACATTTTATACTTATAGAGTGGAGATATAGAGTATGCATTTGAAGATTAAAAATTTTTGGAATATCCTATATTTTATTTTTTCTTTTATAAAGAGGAAACAGTCCCTTTTTATCATATTATACTTTTAGGGAATTGTTTATACCTGTCACAAAGTTGGTGAGGACTTGTTTTCTGAAGACAGCTGTCTTTATACATTTGTTTTTCTTGCAATCCTTTTTTTCTTTTTCTTTCTCAGTCTCTATTCAAACATTTAATAAAGTTATTTGGAAAAATAGCTAGACTGTGATCCCACCTTCCAAGTAATCATCCAAGTATTAAAACATATTACATAATTATTTAAATTAATTATTTAATCTTGTCCTCTTCCACTTCTTCCTGCTTTTTTGGTCAAATACGCAATCTGCAGAATAATGTGTTTCAGACTACACAGTGTTGGGAAATCTGGTTAACAGCTCAAGGAAAAAGCAAATCAAACAACTGGAAGAAGAAAAATACAGGCTGGCAAGTTTAAACACTATTTGATTTGTTCACAAACTAGTTGTCACATATTTTGCAATTCAGTCCTAGAAGAAGTTGTCAAAACAGCCAAAGGACAGCAATTTTAGATCCAAATTATTCTATCAAATATTGTAAAATCACGTATTGAAAAGTAGCTATTTTCTAGAGACTTGGCTTAAATTTAGGCAAAAGATCCACATGGTGATTAGTGGAATCATGAGTTAAGCTTGTGAGATAAGTCAGATCAGGAATTGGGCCCAATAAGTATTATGGGAACTCGCTTCTAATAAGGTTTGATAACAGAATTTTGAAAGACTGAAAGAATTTCTCCCTCCCTTCCCCTTAAATCAAAGAGATTTGGGGTGAGATTATCCTGAAATTCTTCCTTAGCCCTTTTTATTTTTCTAGACTAAGCTAATGTTTTCACAATGGTTGTTACACAACTATGTAGAGCTAAGGCTTTTCTTTTCTTGAAAGAAAATCTAGTCTGCCTAAGCTAAGGATTTTATTATTTGATTCCTCCGCTCCCTAAAATGGTGGAGGAACTATGTATATGCTTGTTTTTGTTGCCCTGAAATGAGAGGAAAGTACCATGTTTGTTTATTTTTAAAGTGAAACTGGGGAGGCATTAAGGGCTTCAAAAAAACTTTGGGGCAGTAGATTCACTGGCCCTACTTTTGGATATCATTTAGGATAACTTGATCCAGAAAGATAAAAATGAAAAATTTCCCAAAAACTCTTTGTAGGAATTTATACTTTCCACATCAGGATATAGAGAAGGAAGAGAACCAATTGAGGAACAGTTACTGGTAAAAGAAATTTATCTGTAATTCTGAAATTAAAAGTTAACAAAAAAGCATGTAAGAATAATTCAGATTGTCAGAAACATCGTATCTGAATTTTACTTTTAATAGCTCGCAAAATAAATTACTCACATGTGATATATAGGGAGAATTAGCTTGAAGAATGATGTCTAGGCCTTCCCTATTTTATGACAGATTGTCAATTTTTCACTGAAAATGTGCCAATGCTAAAAATATGAAAAAAGTATCTTCTGAATAAAGATATAAAAGTGGTAACTTAAGGTAGTTTGAGAATAATAAATTTAAAAATTACTGGACTAACTTAAATTCTCGGCTTGACAGACAAAGAAAGAATTGCACTCAGGAAACCTGCATTATTAGTCATGAAATATAATAGGAATGATATCATCACATACTAAGCACTTTTGTATACATGAATTTCGATGAGTATACAGTTAGTCCTACTAGTTGAAATTGGACATTTTAACTATCCATAATATGATTGCAGGATATTTACTTCTATAATTTAATAGAAAATATTGTTTGATTTCACAGAAAACAAAGAAGATTATACAAAAAGATGCCTATTAATGTGTGGGTTCCCACTTCAACTTAAAGAAAAGTAATCCTGCAGAATCAGACAGATAATCCATACATGCTTCTTTCAATCATGATGACTTGTCACCAGGAAATATACATAGACCTCAAGAGGATACTCTCAGGCATTTTATATTCTTAGTATTTGATCTTAATAAATACATATTCCTAAATATGACTTACAGTTGGTGAAAAGTGTATCCAGTGTGAATTTATTTT
Source organism: Sibynophis collaris (assembly GCA_036250565.1). NCBI lineage: Eukaryota > Metazoa > Chordata > Lepidosauria > Squamata > Sibynophiidae > Sibynophis > Sibynophis collaris. The sequence goes on from JANHFK010007130.1 coordinate 36,320, forward strand.
GCTCTTTTAAATTGTCTGGTTTGTTTTCCTTTTGCATCATTGATCAAATATTTTGAAATGTTTTGAAGAAACATGGGAATAAGTTAAGTTTTTAAAAATGGACATTTAAGTAATTAGCTGACCAAAAAACAACACATCACTTTAAAGATATGACCTTTAATATACTATATTACATTGCCACTAAGCACCCATTTTCTTTTGTAGAATATAAGCCACATATGTATAGGAGTTTGTAGGAACTTCTCTGAGTCCTACAATTTTCCAGGCAGCATGCTTCCAACAAACCTCCCTAATTTCGTTGATACAGTTTTCACTGCCAAACCATTTTGGCCATGGCTACTACCAGCTGAAATCTGACTCTTCAGTGGCATTTTTTGCTCACATTTATCACTGTTCTGAAAAAGGTGGGAGTACAGCATTTAAGTAGCTGTTTTCAGTAAAGACACAAGTTCTCTATGCATCCATCTTCACAAAAAAAACAGAATGCCTTAACAGATTTTGAAATGCACAAAATAAGCAAAATATAATATTTACTAAATTTGAAATATGTTCAGCCAGCTAGATTTTACTTTAATATTCATATTCACCGTGCTTGCAGAAAGCATGTAGTTACATATTTCCGTTTCCAGCAAAGTAGACACAAGTTCAAAACATATCCCCATAGATTCTATGTAAATGACAACCACATATTCTGCCAATGAGCCTGGGAACCTCAGAATGCCAAGTGGCTGGTCTAATTGTTGTCTCCAGGGGGTGGGAAGTTATTGGCTTTTGTTCTTGGGTTTTAACCTTGTAATCATACCTACTGTGTAGCTCTCCACACACTCCTTTCCAAAAGCTTGCAGGTACCCATGCATACAGAGGCACGGGCAGAATGATGTACAGCTTACAAAAACTGTAGTGTATTCATATCACACAATTTTGCACAATGCTGAATATTAGTTGCCAGTGATTTACCAGTTAAGAAACTTTGAATATATTTGTTAGAATAGGAATACTACACCATATCTGGAAATTATTATCATCAGCAACTTGAAAGTTGTGTTTGGACAGATAAATTTCCACACTTATTCTAGATCAAAATGTTTTAACTACATTTTAAGACAAACAAGGAATTAAGTTTTATCCTTTTCTATTCCAGTATACCAGTTTTATAAATATGCTGGCAATTACAACCATGTTCTTTTCCATCATCCTTCTACTTTTGCTAGCAATCTAACAGTGTACTGTTTTACAGCTTTGTTTTGTTAACATGTTTTCTTTTGTTTGTTCCTTAGATGAGTAGCAGAACTGCTTCAGGTGGGAGCTGTATATTGAAAAACAGGTGACAGAAAGTCATGGCGGTTGGGTCCAAAGAACCAGAGCAGAAAGAAAACAGTACTATTCCTAAATGCATTATAACTGCATTAGACAGGTTCTAAATTCATTTGTGTCTTCCTCTATAGCAGAAGTGGGGTTATACGCATGGCTGGCTGAGGAAATCTGGGAGTTGAAGTCCATAAATCATAAAAGGGTCATCATTCCCCACCTCTGCTCCATAGGAACCTTTGCAAGTAAAAGATTCTTGAATATAGTTTTTTTTTTCATCTATAACATTTTGCATGAAGTACAGAACAGCCCACTAAAAACAGAAGGTATTTTCCACATAAAGGAGGACATTTCCTAATCAAGCCTTATGAGTATAGTTTAATTTAAGCACCTTCTGATTCCAAACCTACTCTGGGATCAATGGTGAAATCCTGCCAGTTCTGTCCGGCTTGCGTGGGCCAGCAGCGGCAGTAGCGCAGGGTTTGAGGCTCCGCCCACCTGCCCAGACATAGTTACTTCCTGGTTTTTAACCCTCTGTGCTTGCGCAAAGCCTTCTGCTCATGCACAGAGGGTCAAAAATTGGGTGTGATGATGGCACGGAGCGTGCACTTCTGAACCAGTAGGGAAGGTAAGTAGATTTCACCCCTGCTCTGGATGGTGTAAAATAAAAAAAAGAATTGTTGAGTAAGGAAAATACTTACTCTTGATAGAGACATCTGTAAGCTTCCTTATGAAAGTGACAAGGGATAAAATATAATTTAAGCCCACAACAGACAGATAACATTTGTAAACGGTTCAGACAGACACATATGGACTGAGGTGGAAATCAGACTTGCAAGACTGTCCTTGTAGCCAGTCTCTTTAATAATAATAATAAAAAAGCTTTTCTGTGGAGTTGATTTCTTGATTCGATCTACCTAGTGAGGCTGACAGATAAGGAAGTACAATATAATAATTACAAGTTGTCCTTGAGTTAGATGGCAATTGGGCCTGGGCTTGTCATTGTCAAGGAATGCAATTGTAAAGGGTGATGTCACAAGACTGCATCGTTTATCAGTGGTAATGCCGGAAGTCTCCAGTGCCATCAAAAATTCAGGACATGCAGTCCTTAAACTGGAAGTTGCAGGAGTCCCAGATAAGGAGTGTGAAGGTGCACTTGTGGAAAGGGTTGGGTTGGGTTTTTTTGAAAACCAGGGGAGGCATTGAGAAGCAGCAGCAAAGAAAACTGGAGACAGAGAGAAATATATTCCTTCCCTCAGTATGAGGGAAAAGTTCTGTTTCCCTCAGACACAGCCAAGATTCAGAAAAAGCAAACAGTCAAAAAGCCCAACCAGGAAGAAATAAGGAGAAAAGATGAAGGAAAAGTACAGATTTTTGACACAACAGAAAAGAAAGCAGAACCTAAAATAGAAAATAATTAAAATAGACAAGAGCTTTATTATTAAGATTTGTTTCTACAATAGCTGTAGGCATTTATAATTTACAATTCCTTTCTTTTACTTGTAAACTTTCCTTTTGTAAAAATAAAAATCTTTCCCCACAGGGAGATGCAAAACCCCAACCAATCATCCAAGTTTCCATTACTTGATGACTTTTGAGTCTGGTTGGTTTGGTTATTGGTCAAACAAGCAAACAAAAAAACCCTGTGTGTCATAACCACACTACAAGCAATCTGACAGGGCCCCCAATCATCCTAACCCAAGGCCTGAATAATTAACTAGGGCTTTAAGGCTTTCTGGAACATCATCCAGGTAAGACCCTCATGGAAATCAGGAGGAATCTCATTTCAGAATGAAGGCGCGAAGAGAGGAGGCATATTTTTTGGGTCCCAATAGATAAATTTAATTGAAGAAGAATCAGCAGTACATCAACTCTGTTGTATTAAACATGGCTGATACCACAGGTGCAGTGGTGGGTTCCTACTGGTTCGCTCTGGATCTTGCGAACTGGTAGTAATGGCGGCGGGGGGCTCCGCCCACCAACCGGACGTCATCATGGACACTCTGCGCATGCGCAGAAGCGCTTCTAGCAAGCGAAGCGCGCACACGCACACTCCAATTGCAAACCGGTAGCGAAGGTAAGTGGAACCCACCCCTGCACAGGTGATAGGCAGATAGGATTGGTCTCCAAATAACAATGTCAATAATGAGTAATATCATTCTTTTGCCACAAAGAAAATAATATACTGAGTTCACAGGAAACAAGCACAGCCACATGCAAACAAAAACAAGCAAAATACATACACAACATTAAAAAGTCAGTTCGTTCAAAAAAACTGAAGCAAAATATGCCATATAGCCAATATAAGTAAATAAGTAATTTGCTTTCTCAAGAATCTACGTATCTAGAAGAGATTTCAATTATTGAAAGAAAAACAGAATAAATCACAAACCTCTGAATTAGCTAAAGCAGTTTTTCTCAACCTGGCAACTTGAAGATGGACTTTAACTCCCATATGCTGGCTGGAGAATTCTGGGAGTTGAAGTCCACACATCTTCAAGTTGTCACTGTTGTTTTATCAGGCAGAATGTTACAGTTAGAAAGTTTACTTGAATGAATCTTGCTCAGCACAAATTATTTCAAAATCAATTGATTTTCTTAACTTTCTGTCCAAAGTTCTGTTTTACTAATATGAATGCTTCAACAATAAGACAGGTACGATTAGTTCCTGACTTACAACTGGCTTTTTCCCCAGAAGTTGTTCAGTGAATGCTGCGATCATTAAGGGAAGGCTTTCATTTGAATGGGTGGGTTTTGCCAGAACCAGCAAAAAACATGGTGTATCACAATCACATTTGAAATCCAAGGAACTAAGAATGACACAAGGAGTTACTTCAGAGTAGTTTCTTTACTGTTGCTTGCCTGCAACAGACATCTTGCCAGACTGAAGTACTTATCTGCATAACTACTAGATGTATGTGTGAACTGCTAGAAGGGGTCAGCCTTCCCCATTTTTTTTTTTGGATACCAGATTCCAAGTTTCTTTGTCTCTTTGCTTCCTGAGAAAGAGCCCCTCTTACCTACATTTCACCATATCAGTGACAGCAGAATGCCACAACCAGTTGTAAAGAGATCATTTACATTGGCCAAGGATGCTTGACGGCCTGTAAAAAGCACCCGTTACATGACTGTCATAAATTCAAGGGGTCATAAAACAACCGGTTTATTAAGTAAGGACAACCAGGAGAAATATGTATTGCAGTATATCATTAAAAACAAAACTGATAGCATTTATTTCGGTTTTCATAATTTATTTTACAAATTGTGATTATTATTAATTATAAATGGAAGAATTATATCAGTTAATAGTAGACAGTGGTAAAATTATTTCAACTGAGGGAGGGAGGGAGGAAGGCACCCTAATAGGTTTCTAAAAACATAGTTGCTACTAGCAATTAGTAGACATAAAGATAAATGGAAAAAAAATGGAACCATTTCACATAATTTTGCAGTTTCAAACTAAAAGATGCACCCTTATTTATATATCAACATGTAAAATCTTCAATCCTCCATATTTTATTTCTTATAATTTCTGTGAGCAAGGATGCCAAGTATAATAATGTGTGCATGATTTCAGTAAAAATTGTATTAAATGAGGTTTAGTAGAATTTTCTGGAAATTATTTTCCGAGAAGGCTGAGTGCACCAAGAGAGAACATGTATCAGATTAGAGAAATCGGACTCACAGATTAGTCTATGCGGTCTGCAAATTATCTTGAAACTGGGAAAAAGCACTTCCTAAGAGAATGCAATCAGAAAACTGCAGCAGATTACTTCAGGAGCAGATCCATAAAATCCATCAAAAAGAACTCAGTTTTGGTATGGATGAAAGCAGGAATAGAATCTACTGGTATCTATTTTTTTCTGGTCAAAAATACATATTAAAAAGTCATTTATGAGATATATACCAGATTGTGACTATATGTTTCTGAAAGCTGCACAGAAAAAGAATCTTAACGGTTAAAAAAAAAAAAAGACTACTTCAGAGAGATTTTCATTTAAAAAGTTTGTTACATAGTAATTTATATTACAAAGAATTAATTTAAAATTTAAAATATAGAAGTTGAATAAATGGATTCTTGGATAGAGCTAGCTATCACAGCAGACACAGGGCTGTTGTTGTAAATAACCAACCCAGTTGTGTAGGCTCTTCTTTCACACAATAAATGGCTTTAAATAATATCATGATTGAGAGAGAGAGAAAGAGAGAGAAAAGGCAGAGCAAGGGAGAGAGGTATATTATCTGCCTCCCTGCTTCCAATTCTTCAACGAAGTTATTTATTTAGTACATGGTAGCCTATTAAGAGGCTACCATTTTCAGCAACAACCTCTTTAATTGATCTCTCAGAGGACCAATGAATTACATTAAACAATACATATGCAAATTAAGTTTACCCAAGGTAGTTTACTCTTGCTCCTTTTTCTGTATTTTTGGTGGGAATATCTTTTAATATGCAAAGCTGAGTTGGGAAAGCAGCTAAATATAGATAATCCATTACAATCACAATTTGGACCAGACTTCTGTTCTTCATGATCATGGGGACGCTACAACAATCTAAACAGTTGCTAAACAAATGGTTGTAAGTCAAAGCAAACCCATATTCAGCACAAAAATAATGTAATGTGGCCCCTTAATATTATAAACGTGTGCTTATAATACAGGTAGTCCTCAACTTACAACAGTTCATTTAGTGACCATTCAAAGTTACAATGGCACTGAAAAAAGTGACTTA
>JANHFK010007133.1:27467-38193 GCA_036250565.1 Sibynophis collaris
TTAACCATTAGGCCACAGGTTCTCCTCCCTTCCTTTGTCATAGTTTTTCATAGGTCTTTAGTTAGCATGAAGGTTTCTTCCCTGTAGAGGTAATATATTTGTTTTTTCTAAGATTTTTTCACGGGTATATGTGTGCAAGGCTATTTTTCAGGAATGTATATATATTAAAAAAGGGTTATTTCAATACAGAAAAGATCATTTCTTATCTTGTGACCTAAGCTGATATCTGAAAATCTTCAGTTTGGAATATCCTGGTCTGAAACCTGGTCAGAGGTCTTCAGAACCTTCCTAATGTTAGGGCATGGGTGGAATGCAACGAATGAAGAAGGCCTAAGGTAATCTCCATTACAAATATCACCATCTTTAAAAAGGATTATTAGTATAACTTGACAAGTTAGCCCTTACTATCAGAATCATTCATCAAATTCATAGACCTGGCTATACAAATGATCCATATATGGTATCCTAGATTCTATTAGTATATATGTATATCATGTTACTGTCTCGTGTGTACATGAAAGTTAGAATATTAATCAAAACTAATTGATTACTATAGTAACATTTTTAAAAAATGCATACAGAGAAAAACGTTTAGATTGGACTTTGGTTCACACATAATAGATTTTCTACAGTTTAACCTGATAAGCCCACTTATGCTACATGAATGAACTTTGAATACTATCTAAAATTGACTTTGAAATCACTGAAATTATCTCATAATGAAGCATAATGAATAATATTTGCATTTCTGATTCATAGCCTGGATTTATAGCAAATGACAAATTGGTCAATATCAAGTTTAGATCACTAAAGTTTTCTGCATATTTTAAGACAACATTGGATGGTTTTCAAAAGTGTATCAAGAATTTTCTTGAACACCATGCTGTTTTGGTCCATGTTTGTGTTTTATAGCATTGCATCTTGATTACTAGAAACACTCCATCATAACCTGTGAATATGGAGAATGTCCCAAGCTTTTCATGGGACTGACATAGTGGAATGCATCAACACTAAAGAATAGAAAATAGACGAGAAAGAAAAATGTTTGCTTTGAAAAGCAGTTTGCCCAGAAATCAATGTGATTTAGCAACTACTAATTTGTTTGCTAAACTACTAAATTCTGAGCATTTAAATCAAATACTTATTGGCAATTTTTAATCCTGAAACCCAGCAATATTCTCAGAGAGAGTCAAATATTTTCCATGATAAAGTGATACTGATGGTAAGTGGCAACATAAATAATCAAATGTATGATAATTTTGTACAGCTTAATCATAAAATCAATCCATTTTATGCTTCCATCCATCATCTCTGCACTTTATAGTCCTTGTTCTAATTCCTCATATGGAAATGAGGAATTAATGATTGACTGAAATGTTTCTAGATGAAAAATGCTGAGCTGAAGGATAAAACCATACATGGAGAAATCATAAAGACTAGGGAAAAAAAGAAAATAACAGTAACCTTCCTTCAGTAACAACATGACTATTTGAACTATGTGATATTATCCTCCAGCCTAGCTAAAGTTTCTACTATTCTAAATGTGATTTGTTCAAGTGTACTTCATTGAGTAAACAACAAATGAATAGGTTTATACATTCTGTTAACTATAAATTATGGATCAGAAACCATAAAGGCCGAGTTACATGGTCTGCAACTTACACATCAGTATTGGGGATGGTGGGGGGAAGTTGGTAGATAAATGAGAACATGAGTGAAATGCTTTACTATGAAATGTTTTGTAGTAGCCTCAGAAGTTGGGACACAAGTAAGAAACTTCAGCATCACATGAAGATATCATTGTGTGCCTATAATTATGTTTGTATTATCATTATACATTATGGATGCCGTTGCTCACATAGCAAGCAAGTAAATGCCACTTTATACTGGGATACATAGCTGCATTTTCATGACATACTTAAATGCTGCTATTTTATCCCCCAATACCACACAGTTCTTTATATGTAGTTTTTACTGTGCCATATCAAAACCAAATTTAGTAATTTACGTTTGTTAAATTAGAAAGTCTAATTTCTCAATCTCTATGAAGGAATCTGTCTCAATCCAGATGACAGTGAAAATTGGGAGTGTGTGGTCATTTTTGCCAAGTGGATAGCTTAACACATGCAATCATTTTCATGGGGATAAACTGAATTCAATTGATTCTCACTTCTTGATAACAGGGGGTTACTGAACTTTGTGTTGGATTGCCTTTACAGTTACAGATTTATTTTGCAGATTGAATGTTTTCTGAAAAGCTGTTTTTTTAAAATAAATAAATAAATAAATCTTTGAAGTAAATTGTGTCAAGACATGTATCCCTTCCTATGAACTTAAAAATGATCCTCTAATATGATTAGACACTGCACATTATTACGGGCATTTAATGGAATTTTATGATTTACTGCAGACTGATTCTGCCAGCTCCTTCCCCTGAGCAAAGTCAGAAGAACATATTGAACCAAGGACAGGCGAAGAATTCAGTCTGCAGATGCCACATAGAACTTTAAAAGTTGCTGATAGATCAAACAGTATCTCTGCCAACAAGTGCTTATAGCCTGAAACACTGCTGCTTTTCTTCAGCAGCGTTTCTCTTATATAACATGCTTTAACAGCAGGGGGAAAAATGTGATAATAACAAGGCATCAACACTAGTGCGAACAAGTAATATTAGTAAGAATATTTGTGTGCTTTGGGACACAAACAAATCAGGTAATTATTTTTCTCAAGGAAACTTATGTGATTATACATTGTGCAAACAGACTGTTCTCAAAAAGGATCCAATATCTCTTTAGTTGTGACTGCGACTTGATGATAAAGGCCTGCATTTTGTAACTTCTGCTTTATTGCAAATCCTGCTTTGCTCATAATATTTCCCTGTGTTTTCTTTCCCATGTGGGTGATGATGATAATGATTTTCATATTTAATATCTTCACTAATGAAAAAAAAGGACAATATTTGTTCATTTTCAAAAGCAAGAGAAGAAGAAAAGCATGGCAACTTAGTTCTTAAATCCATCTCAGTATCTACGCTATATTTGATTACTGAGATCTATTCAATGGCATAATCAGCTTATTAGTCAGATGGCTGAGACATTCTCAGCATTTTTCAGACCTTACAAAGTCAGATATTCCTGTGAAGGCTACAAACATTTTATCAGTGATATGCGGTTATAAACCATCTCATTAATTTGGCCCTAAAGTATCTAATTCCATTGATAGTGCCTGTTGTAATACATTTCTTTTTTTCCTCCTTCATGCTTCCCTCCTTTCTAATCTAGAAAGCTTCCAGTGCCTTTTCCCACCTTATAACTCTATGACAATTCTGTTCCAATTTTTTATTTATTTAATGTAGAACCATGTAGGATTAGAGAAGAATTCTATGCATTTCATGGTAAGAGGAAGGAAGGAAATTCTGCAGCCTAGAAGAAAGTGGAGCAGACAACCAGGAAAGAGTACATATGGATGGACACTACATTTCACACATTCCCTGGAAACAGTTAATCTCTAGTTGTATATCTCCCTGTGACATAGACTATGTTTATCAAAATTTGTATCCTCAGTGTTTTCAGATTTCCAAGTTTCTTCTTAATCCTGTAATCAGTACCATCCTAAAATTTATATGAAGTGCTTAATTTCTTCATCAACCATTAACAAAACTAATTATTTTTCTCAACTCTCAAATTTCTTTTAATAAAGACTAAATCTATGCCTCTGACTATCAGCAGGGTGCCCATTCATTCTTCTTCTTCCTTTCAGGAAGAATTGTATCTAATCACATGCTTCGTCTTTTGCATATAAACTGAGCAAGTGAGTATGAAGAAAAATAGAATCCAGCTAATATTACTGATTAGGAAGATCTAACTGGCTTTCATTAATTATCTGTTTCTTTCTTGGCCACAATATGAAAATGATTTACAAGTTTTTTCAAGGATGGTAACTTTTGTAGCTAACCGGTTCTAATCCAAATTATTAGAGAAACATTGGTTAAATATTGCTACCTAAGAATGTGTTGTAGCAAACAGGCTTTTAAAAAATTAAAACAAGATTAACTTCTGCTTTGAACTGAAGGAATTTTAAAAACTCAAAAAAGCCAAAGCAGTCTTGATGGCACTCTCATAATTAAATTTGAAACATGATTACTTAGGGAATGTGTTAGTTTCTGGGGTGAATGGAGCCCAATATCCTTGTTCTCTTAATTTACTATATGTGGATGCCTTTTATGGGGACTTAGGTTCAACAGTCTATTTGGGACTGTGGTACCTTGTATATTAAATTTCTCACATAAAAAAATCTGCTCAGAATCTACTTTGCATTGTTTTTTATAGCAAATGAAATAGTCTACCCTTTTGATAAAGTTATTATTTCCGATATACAAATTAATATAGTTAATAATTATGTAAACTTAATACTATTTAATGTGATACATTTGAATTAGTTATAATTCTATAATATTGATAAGCTGCCTGAGAATTGGTAAGCCTTTTCAAAGAGCTGGAATCACCTTTGAACTCCAACAATTAAATTAAATAACACTAGGAGGAATCTGAATATTTTGCCTGAGAGGTAAGATGAAAGCAAAGCAATTGCTTTAACTTTGGCTTCAATTTTACAAAGGATCAAATATTGAATTAAGGATGGGAACATGAGATGTAATCAAGTCTGCTAGACTTCTATTTGTCATAAAATCCTTCTGGATGAGCCAGAAGGAAACATAATAAAAGAAAGAAGGAGTGTGAAAATCCACAACTGCTGAATTTTTGATTGCTTCTGACAACTATAGCTCTACTGTTTGAGTTAGTAAACTGGAATATGGCATCCAGTTTTGGTCACTACATCACAAAAAAGATATTGAGACTTTTGGAACAAGTGTAAAGAAGAGGAACCAAGATGAAAAAGAGACTAAAACACATGAAGAACAGTTTCAGGAATTGAGTATGGCTAGTCTAGAGAAAAGAAAAACTATGGATGACATGACAGCAGAATTCCAATATTTGAGGGGCTACCACAAAGATGATGGGGTCAACTTATTTGCCAAAGCATCAGAAGGCAACACAAGAAACAATGCATGGAACCTATTCAAGGAGAGAAGCAACCTGGAAGTAGAAATGTCTTAACAGTGAGAACAATTAATCATTGGAATAGTTTGCCTTCAGAAGTTGTGGGTGCTTCATCATTGGAGGTCTTTAAGAAGTGACTGGACAGCCACTTATCTGAAATGGTATGGGGCTGCTGCTTGAGTAGATGGTTGTACTAAAAGACCTCCAAGGTCCCTTTCCACTCTATTTTGATTCATTGAGATAATCAATCAGTAGGGAACTACAGGAATTACAGGGAGGTATTATGATTCTAGTGAATTTGTGAGCTACTTCATTTATACTTCATAGCATAGGAGGATTTCGTCTTTTACGGACTGGTCTTTTAGATGCCATAATAACTAGAACAATCAGCTTTGGATACTACGCAGCTTAACTGTTTGTGCTTTCACCTTAGGTGGCAAAATATCTTGGTTTAGTCCTGTTTCCAAGTAAGATTATTGAGTTACATCTGCCTGCTAAATGGTGGACTCTTGCCAGCTCTGTTAATCATGTCAGCTGCAGTTCTGATCATAGAAGCCAGATTTGCTTCTGAGTGAACATGTATGGGATTACATTGTTATTCTCTCAAGTTCTAAATCATTCTAATGGTTTATGGGGTGAGAGAAAACATTGAAAAAAGCTGGAAGCCCACCTGTTGAGCATAGTATATATAAAGTTCATTACGCTATAATGACTCAAAAGAAATCTCACTTTCATGAAAAGCCAAGAATGCATCTTAGTGTTTTGTTTTGTTTTCCCTCTCCATGTCTTTCTTTTGCCAAGAAATCAACAAAAGCTTAGTTCAAAAGACAGACAAAATGTCATTTTTCAGCATGACTCAGAGAGGGAGAAAGCTTTGCACTGTGAATAGTAATAAGCTATAGACATCTCTCCTAATTGAGGACATCACTTCCTTCAAATGTTGCTAGATGTTGTTCATTAAGCACTAGAGACCCTTACCCATCTTTGCTTTGGTGATTATGCATTTCAAAAGACAGAGAGATCGTAGACAAAACTGATGTGACCTCTCTCCCTTCAACCACACTGGCAGAGAGGCTGGAAATCTTAATTCTATATAAATGTTTCCTGTTTAGTCTGCCTCCTGATGAGCCAAACATCATTTTAATCCTCATATATTGGCACTGATATTGATTAAAGCAACAAGCCGTTAGTAACAACATCAAATGTTATCTGTAAGTGCAAAGCTTCCAAGGAGAGCAGTTTCTTTGATGTCAGATTCACGGGATGTTGTCCAGCATGGTCCTGAAAGCTTCAGAAAACTTGTCATTAAGAGACAGTTGTCCAAGCTACTTGGGTTGACTTAGAATATGTAGGATGTAGATATCACAGTAATGTTTACATCTTTTCCTAGAAAAGTGGGATTTAGTGGAGTTGCGCTAGGGAAGAATTTAATTCAATGAAAAATAAAATTTGTGTCCTGTTCTTGATTCACATCCAGATAACTGCAGTGCATAAAATTCTTTTTTTAAGCACCAGTTTCATTGGATTCCCAAAAACTGTATAGCTAATATGATTACACTTTGTATTGCTTTCTACATGAGTACCACTACATGGGTACCAATGAATCTCAATTTCATTGTTCAGCTTACATTTTTTAAAGCACAAATCATATATCTGTGCATTACAGTTTCTGTAACAAAGGTAATGATGAACAAAGAGCCTTTCAGGGTAAATACTGATGAATACTCAAATGCTATTCTTTTCATTCTTGTACATTCCATTAGAACTTGTAAAACAATATGGAAGATGAAAGGAAAGTAAAAAGCATAATCAGTGTGTTGATTTCCTAAACATTTTATACACTAGACTATATGCTTTTTCTATCACCCAAATAATTCCCAAGTCACATATTTAATGGGTACAGGAAATTGGACTTAGAAAACTCTACAAATGATTAATATTAGAACATAAAATTATAGGGTTGGAAGGGATTTTGGAGGTTTTCTAATCTAACCTCCTACTTGAGCAGGAGACCCTATACCTGTGATGGGGAACCTATGGCACATGTGCCCGAGATGACACACAGAGCCATCTTTCCGGGCACGCGAGCTGTCACCCAACTCACCTGCAGCTGTGCATGTGTGTGTACCCTGGTGTTTGGGCCTCCGGTGCACATGCATGCAATTCAAGGGACCCAGATGGTCTTTAGAGCTCTCCTGCGCATGCATGCGCATTTGTGCATGCATATGAGAATACTTGCATGCATCGTGCACATGCACAGACAGCATTCAAATGCATGCATTGTGCATGTGAAAACCACATGCATGTGCAGATGGTGCAATTGCATGTACAGTGCATGGGAAATCTGCACGAAAGTCACGCACATTCACAGAGTGTGTGGTTGCACGTGCAGCACATGGGGGGTGCACGCAAAAGCTGTGTGCATGCACAGATGTGCAGTCGCTCTCACAGCACATGGGGGAGGAGCCACACATTAGTGTGGATTGCACAAGAGCACACAAAGTGTGTGAAGTGTGTGAAGCACATATTTGTTCAGCATTCAGTGAGTAAAAGCTTAGCCACCACTGCCTATATTATTCCAGACACGACGTTGTCCCATATTTTCTTGACAATCTGCAGTGATGGAGCATCCCCAACTTCTGGAGGCAAGTCATTCCACAGATTTTTTGTTCTCCCTGTCAGGAAATTTTTCCTTAGTTTTAGACTGGATCTATCTTTAATAATATTCAATCCATTACTTCTTGTCCTGCCTTCAGGTGCTTTGGAGAATATGTCAATCCTCTCTTCTCTTTAACAATTGAAACAGTATATAGTCCTTTAAGTATTGAAACACTGTTATCATGTCACCTCTAGCCTTCCTCTTTGTTAGACTAGATATATCTAGTTCTTTCAACTCTGTCTTAGGTCCAGTATCCCAAGGTTCTATTTTAGGTCCAGTACTCTTCCAGTATCTTCATAAATGATTTAAATGGGAAGATAGAAGTCAAACTCATCAAATTTGCAGACAATACCAAGCTGGCAAGAATAGCCAACACTCCAGAAGATAGGCTCAAGATACAGAAAGATCTCAACAGACTTGAACACTGGGTCGTATCTAACAAAATGAAATTCAATGCTGAGAAAAGTAAGGGATTACATTTAGGCAAGAAAACCAAATGTACAGCTAAAAAAGATGCTGTACCTCGCTCAATAGTAGTAACTGCAAGAGAGATCTTGGAGTCCAAGTGGACAATCACTTAAATGAGTTAGCAGTGTGCTACTAAAACATAATTGCAGGAATTGGGTATGCCTAATTTAATGAAAAAAAGGGCTAGGGTGACATGATAGCAGTGTTCCTTTCAATATCTAAAGGGCTACCACAGAGAAGAGGGGGTCAAATCTATTCTCCAAAGCACCTGAAGACAGGACAAAAATCAATGGATGGAAACTAATCAAAAAAAGAAGCAATAATAGAACTAAGGAGAAATTCCCTGATGGTTAGAATAATTAATCAGTGAAACGACTTGCCTCCAGAAGCCATGGGTGCTTCAACACTGGAGGTTTGAAAGAATATTGGACAATTATTTGTCTGAAATGGGATAGGGCTCCTGCTTGAGCAGGGTGTTGGATTAGAAGACCTTCAAGTTCCCTTCCAACTGTAATTCTGTTAAGAATACATAAATTGTTTAAATTACTGGAATTCCAAAATGATCTTTTTTCTGCCTTCATTTCCTATTTGTTGGTTTAGAGGGAAAAGTAGTTGGGCTAAATTGGGGAGACTGACATGACCCAGCAGAGATCCTTTTGTGCAGCCTGGATAATATTGATCCTCTTTGTCATGTACCGATGATATCTGAATTTACAAAATATTTAAATTTATTTATGAAAGATTTCCCTCGTTATTTTCATCTCATTTTCTTTTAGCTTCTAAATGGTATGTATATCTTATATTGTATGTATATCTTATATGGTAGCATGTTCAGTTTTGTTCTTTCCATTATAGAACTTGATTCATAATTCTTGTGATCTCTCTCCATCAAAGAATCCTAAAATTGGAAATGCTTATGTACAATGGAGTAGGGTAGAGTGAACTTTTAATAGTGTAAAAAAAAAAACACCATCTCTCCTGATTTATGTTTTCCTGGGTTCATATGTGTGCATCCACATATCCTAGTGCCTATAAATACTACAAGGAAATGCCAATAGCGAGGAACATTCTTGAGTTTTCGGAATACAAAAAAGAAGGAAGAAAAAAATAGACTGGATTATTACACTACAAACAGACATTGAACTATTTAAAATGTTAAGGTGTTCTACAGAGCTTAATCCTAAATAATTTACAAAGTTTTCAGGTTACACTAATATTTCTGCTGGTCTGTTAGATCAGGAGAAAATATACAGGAGAGTGTTGTCTTTTAGTTTTTTAAGCCAAACAGAGAATTTGTTCAGCATTGTCACACTAAAAGAGATATCGCATACTGCTTTCTTGCCCTTTAGGTATTTGAAAATAATAATTACAATGGTCTTAAAATATATTACTTGGATGAAAATCCTACTAATTCAGCAGCAGTTCCAGGCATTCTAGGTATCAATTTATTAAAAGTACAGTTACATCCCTTAAGGCAGAGGCAGGAAACCTCTGGGCCATAGACCTAATTCACTCCATCAGATCATAGATGCTTACTCTAAAGGCGACAGCATTTGACACACGTTCCAAAAGGATGGGTCTTGAAATATGACATGCTGCCTTGAGAACTCTTGTGGATGTTGCTGCCTAAAGCAGAGATCAAACATGAACATTTTCAAGCACTAATCTCTATGAGGCAGTGAGCCAGACTGCTTCCAGATCACCTTTCCTAGAGAGAGTATTTGAAACCCTCTTGAAATTAAGGTGGATTTTTTCTGTTATCACCCAGTCCACCTGGTGAAGTGAGAACAAAGTGATACCCACATTTTTAACAATGGTCTTTCTGTATAAGGTGAACATCAGCCAATAGCAGGAAGAGTGTCAGACAATAATTTTGTTATTGCTGTTCTTGTCCTGCCTTACCTGGACCTGGTGACTGATTTTATATAGCACCTGCCTGAGTCACATGCAAGTGATGTGGGTGGCTACATACATTAAATAAATAAATAGTCAAGATAAGGCAAGATAAAAGCAGCAATAGGGAAAACTTATTTTATTATGTTAACTTGTTACCCAGTGTCGCTAATATTGGAAAATTCACTTATTATGAGAAAAAGGGAGGCAAAATTATAAAAGCAGAATTATGAAAGTGCAATGCAAGCTTCACCTCTTCTGCATATTCATTGTGATGTCACAGAGTTGTATTGAGAGGACATAACTTGCAACTTTACAATACAACATGGCTTTCATCACAAGGTCCTGCATAATACTGTGGTCCAACAAGAAGGCAGCCAGATGCGCTCTGCCTGTTGAATAGCATCATAGTCACAATATCATTAGCTGTTTTATGACTTCCAGAACAACAACAAAAAGAAAATGTACAAATTCTGCAAAGCATATTAGCACAGAGAAACTCATGCATGCATATCATCATCATTATCATCATCATAGCAATAACATTTAAACTTATATATCATTTCATAGTGCTTTTACAGCCCTCTCTAAGCGGTTTACAGAATCAGCATATTGCCTCCAACAATCTGGGTCCTCATTTTACCCA